>SRHC01000549.1:0-22256 GCA_004794325.1 Pomacea maculata | reverse complement strand
GGGGGGGGGGGGGGGGGGGGGGGTTTGTCATTCCTTTTTGATTATTCCAAGTACGGGAGCAGTACCTCTGCACCCTGTAGGTGCTGTGGTCCGCTGTGAATGCCTCACGTATCTCCAAATACTAACCTATATTCGTTTATCCCTCCCCCCCTCTAAAAAAATGTCTAGCCTTCTTTTTGCTTGTTGTGTTGTAGTAGAAAAAAATAGCGAACTTCATTCTTTACTATGTCTCATGATATTTTATATTTTACGTGAAGATCTTACGAAGCACGTACTGTTTGCATACATTTTTCGTACTATTCTGCAAAATCCAGTGACAATGATCAACTTTATTAATCCAGGTCGGCAGTTATACTCCGTAAGTATTCTTATATACAAATATAAACAAAGTAATAAACAAAACAAGTTCTAGTTACAAGATGGAAGCAAAATGCATTATAAAAACTTTAAAAAACGCAATTTTACATCTATACCATTCTTACCACACAATTATCTCACCACACACCTGTGCACACGAATAACTGACAATTCATCTCTGGTTGAGTAGCTGGAGTGCTGAGGGAACAAATGATTTCAAGTGCATGTGAAATCTGAATACAGGGTTAGCGTACTGTTTACCCGAGCTCAATAAAACAAATTCTCCTGTTAGTACAGATCACACATTTCGGCCTACTCATTTCAAAAAAAAAAAAAAAAAAAATCTTAAAAGAGACAACCAGTGAAGATCACACATACAATACATACAAAACATAACCTGCTGTAATTTATTCAGAAAGTTAAGTTATTGTTTGAGCATTAACTTGAGCATTAGCGCGTGCTTTACCCTTTCGGAGTTGCGAGGTTCCATTATTTTCTGCCGTTGCCATCTGGCGAGCTTAAAACAAATCTCTCATCGTCGTCGTCAAGACCTTTGATGTATTCCACCATTTCTCTTTCTTTTGATAACTAATGAAAGGTACAACCCTTACAATAATTTCAGCCAATATCAACCAAACTACAGAACGTATTTTCCAACTGAGTTACGGCGCTGTCACTGTAGGACGCAGAACTGCTTTGATCATCAGTGGACTGGTCGGTACGAGCTGATTTCCTGATGATTTGAAAGTCAGTTTTTCCTGAAGAGAGAGGGATGTACAAAGCATTATATAAATATAAAAACATACATGTATTTGTTACAATTTTCTCGAAATTACAATCTGCATGCTTTGTAAAGTTGTTGATACATCACAGAACTAAGACCCTATTTATGAATCACATCCATGTGATTACACTTATCAGTTTCTGGATTGTGCAAGAGGTGTTAAAATAATTTCGTGTCTCGCACACTATTACATGATCAGTAAAATTAAGAAGTGTTGGACAAGGGTTATCATAGGGCCACGGGCGGACACCTTGATATCTAAATTAAATGAAACAAAAAAATAACACTAACAGTAAGCAACACTGACTTCAACTCCTCATCATTTAAGAGACTACTTTTTACAGGAGGAATAAATATTTTGACACAGACGACGTGATTATATACCTAAACTAAAAAAGTTTGCTTACCGGTAGGTCTTGTGTTTTGACGAATTTAACCTTCCTGAGCACGTGCACCAAAGCAATTTTGATTTCCAGCAAAGCCAGACGCTTGCCGATACACAGACGAGGTCCGAAGCCGAAAGCCAAGAAAGAGAGAGGATTCATTTCATCCTTCGCTTCTTCGGAAAATCTGCGAAGAACACAGGTTTATGATAAACGTTAGACACATAGACAAGCACATGTTAGCTGAGTAAAGCACTAGCTGTCGACATTTGAAAAATGTATTTTATTTGTTGTGGCTCTTGATATAAAGTAAAAATAGTCAGAAGGTTTGTCCCTGACTCAAATACGGTTACCTGGAAAGTGCTTTTACCTTTCTGGTCTGAAGACCTCAGGATCTGGGAAATATTCAGGGTCTCTCATGACGTCATAAATAGGGATGAGAACTCCAACTCCTTTTGGGATAGTCACACCATTGATGATCACTGTTTCGGAGGCCAGGCGATTGACACTGCGAGAAATAATTAAGAATGAAAGCTTATCAATGTTAATTTTAAACATTACTGCGAGAAAAATATGAAAGAAATATACTGAACTGTTCTGGAACAGGATATATCTGTACATAATTTATGTTGACTGTCTTACGAGAAGAATCGTATACTTCATACAACAATATCACTTTATACGTAATGGCAAACATCATGCTTTAAGTAAATAAGAAGATAAGAAAAAGATTCTAAATAAATAAAATGAATACTAGACAACGTACGAGGCGACAGGCGGAAACAATCTCAGAGTCTCTTTGATGGTCTGCTCCATGTACTTTAGTTTACTGACATTGTCATTAGTTGGTGCTGCCTGTAACATTTCATGCAAAATCATAAGTAGAGTTTCTCTTCACAACCATTATGAAAACAGTTGCTAAGTCAAACATGCCCATTCCCTCCTCCATCATTACCAAAAAAACTCCCATAATAAGTTAGACAACAAATCGAGACATAAATGTAATATATCTCTACCGTCGGTGTGCACGATAGTGAAATATCACATAATCTATCCGATCAAATAGTTCCTTAACACTTGGAGGCATTAGTGCTCAATGCTTGGGGATTAGGATTTAGGTCGGGTGCCGTTTGAGCATTTAATTTGTTGACTAACTCTGGGATTAAGATTATGATATCTATGGGAAGAAGAATAATTTATGAATTAAAATTTTTTTAAACTTACGTCTTCAATCTGCACTTGAATCTCGTCAACAATCTTCTGCTGGACATCCGGGTACAGAGCCAGGTTGTAGAACATATACTGCAAAGTCGTTGCCGTTGTTTCGTATCCAGCGAGAAAAAAGATCATCATCTGAGAGACGATTTCGTCGGAAGTTAGGCCTGAGAGAAAACGATGACAGATTTTTTTTTAGATTTTAAAGTGTTTGAAAGTTCATTTCTCTTAAAGAGATGTGGTATCTAGAAACAACTGTTTGGTATCTCTGGCGAAAATGTGGAAGAACGTAAATCAGAATGTAAAGAAGACAGCAATCTGTAAACTAAACAAATCTCAGTAAACTGAAATTGTCATTTTCACGATCGCTTTTTACCAGGAAAACACATCTTACTTTTTCCATTCTCAGCAGTTGTGTCCACAGTGTCATTGGATGCTTCTGCGTTGACAAGGAGCTGAAGAAAGTCTGCCTGTTTCTAAAAAAAAAAGCGATATGGTAAGTAAGGGGAAGGTTAAAGACACTAAGCCAGAATATTTAACCTATCCTTACAATTACATCAACATAATAATAATAATAATAATAATAATAATAATAATAATAATAATAATAATAATAATAATAATAATAATAATAAATATTACAGATTTATATAACGCATATTCACACTCCTACGGAATACATTCTTATCGGTTACAACAGGAATGAGATAGCATTGACAGCATACGATGGACGGAAGAATAAGCAATAGTACTAAAGACGAATAGAAGACAAATATAGAAAGCACATGACAAAAACAGCAACAACAACAAAACCCAACAAAATACAACAACAAAAAAACAAACCAAAACAAAAAACAGCAACAAAAAATTAGAAAGGTATTAATTACCCTTGGAGCCGTTTCTTTTTTCCTGTCTGCCACAATGCCTTTTATGGCCATCAAAAAGAAATGGCTTCGGTTTTCCTTTTTGGCAAACTTGGCAAACGTATTTTCAAGGTAACGACCCCAACGGTTCAGAAATGGAGAGAGAGCTGAAGAAAAATAATTTTAATGAAGAAACAGCGTTTGGTATACGACAAACGGATTACATATGTTGTAATCGTGGTCTGATATTATGTAATGAAAAGGTTTGATTATTCTGAGGTCATGCTCTGCATACTAATTGCCGCAATTAAAAAAAATGGCAAGAATTCGAAATTATGAGATGATACAGGAAACTGAAGAAGCAAGCAAGAGAAAAAGACAGAAGAGAGAAAGAAAGATAAAGAATAGGAGGAAAGAAAGGAAGCTAAAATAGCAAGTTATGTTAGTTTAGGAAACAAGTTATATCTCACCCCAGCAATATTAGTCAAGTAAAATTTAATACCGCATCTAACAAAGTGATGGCTAACGAGGAGGCAGTGTTTTGATGCTGTGAGAAGTGTTACTGTAGAATAATCGCAGTATTTCACCTCTCTACTGCAAATCAGTCGTATTCTTTAAAAATAATAACGTTTTTAAACGTGTGGATTTGGAAACACCTGGTCACCACTGCAACAGATTTGTCATTTGGGACAAAA
This sequence comes from Pomacea maculata, assembly GCA_004794325.1. Taxonomy (NCBI): domain Eukaryota; kingdom Metazoa; phylum Mollusca; class Gastropoda; order Architaenioglossa; family Ampullariidae; genus Pomacea; species Pomacea maculata. Next base: position 17,959 of record SRHC01000549.1, on the reverse strand, counting down.
TAAAATAAAAATAAAATAAAATAAAATAAAGATAACAAAAGTAAAGTTTAAAAAACTCAGATTACTAAGGAGCTGTCGAAAGATCTTTTGGGGCGCCCCGCCACCTTCTAAGACGAGTTTTGCGTTTGTTACAAATTCATTTTGGAAATCTTTCTGTGAGTTGATCAGAATTCCAAAAGCTGTGCCTGTTATTACGTCCATGGTGAAGGCCCCACAATACCTGGAAACAGAAAAAGCGAAGACTATATCATACACTTAGTCACCAGGTGAACGAAAACAGAGATAGAATAAAGAAAGAGAGAAAGAGAGAGCGAGAAAAGCCCAAGCATGTAATATTTAAGAGACTGAAGATACTGTGTATTTCAAGCTTACTAATGAAGTAATATTGTTACCCAGGGGCACAATGGAGACATCAATTAGAAAGTTATGGTTTTCTTAGTTGTTCAAGCATATATTTGATATATTTCGTTCTGCGGGTAGCCTCTAAAAGGGTACATGAGTAAAATGCTTCTGAAATACTAATCCAGGTTGATAATACAACTCACTGTTTCACATTTATCTTGCCACCACAGCGAGCGACCTCCTGCATGTTCTCGCACAGAACCTCACTACAGCGGTTGATGAAGTTCTCCATCTAAACGATTGGAAACGAGACGTAGATGCAAGAATACACACATATATATATATACACACAAACTCTCATAATATGCAGTAACAACCACACATCCAGGGTCACACGCACGCACGCATCCGTCTGTGCATAAATACAGAATACATATCTATCCATCCTTATCCATGCATAAAGACCCATAGCACAAAATTATATAAATAATTATATATATGTACGCGCATTATTATCTTGCACTTCTTACAAAATTTTAATGTTGAGTCTTACCAGCCGAAGTTTTCCAGAAGTGAAACTTGGTGTGATTATGTTTCTGATCCTTCTCCAGTCATGTCCCCGAGCAAAGAAAACCGTCTTACTGAAAACCTTGTCATTAAATTGGTCCTGAAAGATTCATCAAGAGTCTATTAATGTCCTGAAATCTTATCAAATAATGTAACTACCCGACAGTCATGTCCCCGGGCAAAGAAACAACCTACCTGGAAATTTCGTTCTTAATATGGTTGATGAGGAAGATTTAACAACAATCCTTTTTATGTCCTGAATCTTATCTAGTAAAACAACAGGCCAGTAATGATCCCAGGGGAAAAAAAAAGCTTTCAGGGGACAGAACAGCATCCGACACATTATAGTAATAGTTACTTCCCCTTCAGTCCGGTGATTTTTTTTTTTTTTTTTTTTTTTTTTTGCACAGCCTGAAAGTTCAGCGACTCCAGATGAAATTATTCCTTTAGTCGTTAGTATGTTGATAAATGTTGTAGCAAGTACATGCATTCTCTTTGACAGAGAAAAAGTTCAGGAACACTTTCTCTAAAGCAATAACGTAGAACTTCGTCTTTTTGTTACTTTAATGACTCATTCCAGCCCTGAGGTAGTCTTACAAAATGAATTGAATCTTCTCTATGATGCAGCATAGCTCTGGTAATTATGTAAAAAATACAGCTCTAGTAAATATGTATAAATTATAGTCTTAACATCTGCCTCAGGTCATACTTACATATCTGTCTGTAAAGTGAGGAAAGTCTTTCACCATCACCTCTCTTAAGATGTCGAGGTCGTTTGTAACAAGCATGGGCTGATGGTTGAAGTAGATTCTGTGACAACATACAAGTTCATTTACTTAAAAAGCTTTTTTAAATAACGAAAATCAATCATAATGGGCAAAGATATGGTAGAATTTTTGTTTCTCATCACATGCGCTACAAAGACAGAGCGATACTTGTACATCACACATACCAACAATAATAACAGCCCATCAGCCCACGTTCAGATACTAATAGAAATATGTACTAGAAACTGCTGTACAAAGTTACCAGGTCAAATAAAGCGAGGTTTGCCAAATAAATAAATATTTATCAGAAAAAATGTCGACAGTAGTTAAGTTAAGCATCGCACATTAACGTGTTTATTTACTGCTATAAGTGGGCAAGCATAATAGAACACATAATACGAAAAGAAAATGAAAAAATTTTGAATAAATAACACGAGGCCCGATTTTTTAATTCATCGTAAATAAGCCTTATATATTTTTAAGACTATCAAAAAAGTATATGTGGAAGAGAAGTATCTCAGGAAACTAATCACGACAAAATATACAATGATTAATATACCCTCACCCGTATACACGGCCATATGCTTTCGACCACTCCCTCAAAGATTTCTGATTACCCTGAAAAGATATAATAAAATAATGAGATAAGTGACATTTAGAATCTCGAGATTTTGTCTGTTTTCATCAAAAATAAAGTTTAGTTCTCAACAATGATATGGCATCTTTCATTAGAAACTGCAATCTATCTTTAAAGCAGTTTCTTCAACATTATTTTGTTTCTTTTGTCTGACGACAAAGGTATATCAAGCATTTCATGTGTGAAGAAGATAGGCACAGAAAGGAAGGACACCACAGAAAACACACAGAGATATAGTTAGAGAGATGGGGTGTGTGTGTCAGTCGGAAAGAGAGAGAAAGAAAGCGAGAGAGAAGTAAAGAAAGCTTGTTCTAGTTGTCAAGATGCACCATACTAGCCACTGAGATAAATTACTTGGGAATGTGCAGGTCAAAGGTTCAGAAGCAGATGTCGAGGATAAGAACAAATTGTTTGACCGACTTGGATGTGCACAAGACTATCCTCACCTTCTGGTTCATCTGCCATTGGTTACCAAAGAAAGGCTGGGGCTTAGGTCCAGGTATTCCTCTCGAACTCCAGAAATTGTACGATCTCGTCCCTTTCCTGCAGAAGGAATTTGAATTGTTAGAATAATACAAAACTGATGAAATATAGTTTGTAAGTATAATACAGAACTGATGGAATATAGAGTGGTATATTTTTTTGCACTATGCATAGAGCGGATGAATGAACAAGTCAAGGAGTGGGTTAGGGAGTGGAGAAAACGAAGCTGCTCAATGAATCCTAGGAGTAGTAGGTTCGCACATTATGTTGTTTGTTGACTCACCATGTCAACTGAATGAAGCCATTTTTAAACTCTCAACACAAGAGCTTTACATTTTAAGTCTGTCTCTAATAAGTATGTGATTCCCCGAGAGTTTCACTGACCAGTAGAGGAGTAGAATCACCAATGGCAACAAGAGGAGAAGCAGAGGGAAGTCTACACCAAACACGATCTCCATGATGCAGTCAGTCCCACGCTAGGCGGCGCTGTCCGCTACGTATCCTATCACACACCAAGGCTCACTTATAAGACTGTTCACTAGGAGAGCGATGAACACAACACGGCTTGCTCCCGCTTTTTCAATTCCTTCCTTCCGATGGCTAATGAAAAATCAAGTTTTTAAAGTTATGTGTAAGAGCTTTACTCCTTGTGTCGGTTTAATTAGTGGTCTAGCAGTGAGCTGATATGAGTGGTTCGTGCTTCTTTTATGTATTGGGCTTTGCTATAGATAACGACCCTGGTGTAGTGGGGACACAGTAGTATGGGTACGTACTCATACTGCACCTAAGTAGTAGCACAACTGCACAAAAGATACTAAATTAGAGACTGAGAACATTTAGTAGGTTTGACCAAACATTAAACAGATTATTTTTGTTGGACAACTTTCAGATCCCTTTAACAGTGGCAGGGAAATATTTCACAAACGAGTAACACTTTCAGTTGATAAGGTTTGATTATTCAACACACACACACACGTCTGGAAAATTCTGCTGGTAGGTTAAGTCCCTTAAAATGTCTGACAAGAACGCGCATACAAACATCACACACGATCTAGGTCAGTGTTGGAAAGGCAGTTTGTAGAACGTTGACCGTGTGACGCCAGTGCACGTCACGTGACGTGACTAATTGTAGGGTGCGCTGTGTTCACATCGTTTACACAGTTTTTATAAGAGTACACCCTGCTGCAGGCTAAAGTCTCTCTTGTCGTGCTCACTACTGATTTTCTTTGAGTATCATATGTAAAGTACGATATGAGGCATGTGACATTACTTTGGTTTTGTTATTATCAAAACACCTTTACGGCCTTTAGAAATCTTTTTTTTTCCCCAATGCGGATCCTGGGGGAATTGAAAGCAGAACAAATCATTTCATATGGTCTAATATAATTTTCTCGGTGTTTTACATTCATCCACCCCCCCCCCCCCCACACACACGCACACACACAAAAACTTATCTAAACGCCGATTTGGACCAAAGATAGTAAATACATAAGTATTTCGTAAGTGTTTATTATCTTTTATGGAGATGTGGTTAATCACACGCTGCTGGTCTTTATTCAAACTCATGCCGAAATTCGACCCCGTCTGCTCTCTGCATGGCGTGAGAAGCATAATTGCCAACCTAAATAACATGTTACAAGATCGGATGAACTTGCACATGACACAAGCTTGTTTTTTGAGCCTGTAGTCAGTCTGCACCCTGTGTGGAGGTAGGGGAGGAGTGGTCTGTGAATGGATGTCTACATTCTAGAGTGTTGTAGGCCAGCAGTCTGAATATATGCTTTCAGCTTTCACGTCTTTACACTGTGTTTAAATGGGGAAAAAATGACTGGTGTTTGCATTCAGCATGTTTGCTTTCTCACGAAGGAGTGCTTTTCTTAGCATAGCGACAGAAAACAGGATTGAGAAAAAGTGAATGTCCTTCAGAATACTGTATTTTCTTATTTCATCTTTATGACAAAAAAAAAAAAAAAAAAAAAAAAAAAAAAAAAAAACAAACAAAAAAAACAACAACCCCAAAAAACAAAAAAACAAGAAACAACTGTACACGAAGCAAAGTAACTGTCCTGTCACCGCACATTAGTCATCAATATAGATTGTATCACAACACTTCTCCCAGAATGGGAAAATATCTACAGATCACCGCAAAATAACTATATTTGTTAGTTCTACATAGCACACAGACAGCTATGTCTTTAGCGACATTGCCATCATGGAGCTAAAACTGTTGTACACAAGATGGCAATGAAGTATAATGTGAAAGCAGCACTGCATACACAAGCTGATCCAACAAAGTTCTGTCTACATATTGTCATTTGTTGTTGAAACAGTTCTTACCTTTCTATGTTAGGTGTTCATGTTGTAAGACTTCAAGTAAGTTGGTGACTTTCTCATCAGCCCTGTCCACAAACATTCTCCACTCCTTATGCATGCTTCGTATGTATTCTTTTCTAGGTGCTTATTTATTCATTTTGGACATTGTTGTTTACATGTGTGACTATATTGTCAGTCATGGAAAGTTATCGAAGTCCTCATGAGCATTGAAGTTTTATTTCACCGTTGAGTTCAAACATATTGTGTCAGTACAGGACTGTAGTAAGGTCTGTGGACTAAATTGCTTTGGACCTAAATACATGTATTTATCTGAAAATTGTGATTGACCCTTTATATATATATACACACACACAATCTGATAATTGGAATGTGTGAATACTTATGTGAACTGTAAAATGTGAAAGTTGAAAGATAAGTTTGTACTATAATTATTACACATTTACTAATTTAGCTATATCGCTGTACATATGCTAATGCCTCTTTTATGTGAATTATGTATTTTACTCTTTATACAACAGTTATTGATCTTGTGTGTGATTATGTATTTGTATAGTTGCATAAAAATATTTCATTGCGCAACAGAACAACTGGTGAGCCTGACTTTTATTTATTATTAATTAGTACAGCTTAACTAACATTTACAAACAGTGGAATATGTTTAAAGGTCAGATAAGGTGTACTAATTTATTTTATGAATGTTTGCATTTAATTTGAAAAATGTGGATCGTTTTCTGTTATTTACAGTATTGTAAGCTACAGCGTTGTCATAGTAGTTCTTAGGACTTGAATTTTACTTTTGTTGTTTCTCACTCTCCATTAGTGTCACGTGCTACATAAAAGTGGAGGGGTCTATGGCTCAAACAACTGAGTACCCGTATTAAGCATCAAACCAAAGTAGAGAACAAGAAGTGAAAGAGAAAAGGTGATTGAGTTCACGCATACCAGTTGTATTTATGTAGGCCAGTATGTTACCTTCCACATGTTACACGCTGTAATGAAAAAATGTTACAGATGTCTACATTTACAATTTTGCCATCACGTGAACGGATGCTTTTGGTAGCATGACTATATAAAATATGATTAAGTAAAAGGAAGTCAGCTGAATAATACTTTATTCTCATTTCAGCATTATGGTAAACAGATAACTGTACACGAGACGAAATGACTGGACTGTCGCCGCGCATAGAGGCATCACTATAAATTGTGTCACAAAATATGTCTCAGGATGTAAAAAAATATGGAATATTTACAGATTGTAGTAAATATCTACTCGCCGGTAAATATCGTTGTTCGCTTTACGTTTAAAAACCTTTTGTAGCCTAGACATCATGGAACTAAAGCTGCTTTGTACACAAAATAGAATACATTTATTGCGAGAGCAACACAACTTTCAAAAGCTGATTCAACAAAGTAATGAAAAAACTTTTTCAGTTGTAGTTTCAAGAGTGTTTTGCCCTTGTTTATATGTTATGTGTCCATGTTGCAAAACTTCAACTGATGACTATCTTTCTAATCCGTCTTGTCCACTTCATGATATTTCTTTGAACTTGCAGAAGAAAACTCTTTTCCATTCCTCCTGCTTTGTATCCTTTTCCTTCTAGATGCTCATTTATTTATTCATTTCTCTCATTGTTTGTTTTCACGTCTGACTAAAATGCTGGTCATCTTACTGGAGTTGCAAAGCCATCATAGTGCTCATGAACATCGAATCATTTCACTATTAAGTCCACACACATCACTGAATAGCATAGTAAGTACAAATGTCCACAAGGTAAAATAAAATAAATTAGTGAGTGACCGAATTTGAGAAAGAGAGGGAGAAACATAAAGAGACAGAGAGGCCAAGAGAGTAGAGGAAGGATGAAATTAAAAATATTGTGAAATAACTTCAGTCAAAAATCTCGCCCGAGATTAAAGAATTCATTTTCCAAATGAACTATGACCCAGTCTCTGTATGGCGCAGTACGGTTTTGATAATCAGAGGTGTAGTAGGTTCAACCTGACTTCCTGATGCTTTGAACGTCAGTTTTTCCTGAAGATAGAGTGATATTTCCAAAAAAATAATATAACACTTTTGCAAGTAAGCAATTTTAAAACAATCGGACGAAGTTTCTGCTTGTTATTTAACAATCTACTTTAACTTGATGTTAATGTCTTAATGTCTTTTTTTTTTTTTCTCTTTTTTTTTTGCAAAATCGTAGACATTGCTTAGCACAGACCTTCTATTCCATTTATGAATTAAAGAAATGCGATAATGACACCTAGTTTCAGGGGAGCTAATTGGTATTATTGTTGTAGCCCTATGTTCTTCGGGGAGTAACAAGGAATAAACTGAATTGGTATTATAAATAATATTGTGTAGTCAACTTGTATATAATTAGCATCATTAAGAAGTGTTGTACAAAGTCTACCATATCTCAACGAACAAAAAATGTGTTTTTTAAAATTCTGTAATAATATCAACAATAATACTACCACCACCACTGCCATCCTCCTCCTCCTTTTCATCAGTTAGAAGACTACTTTCCCAGGAGGAGCAAATATTTCTACGAAGACTACAGACTACACACATAGACTAGAAACACTGTTTACCGGTAGATCGTGTGTCTTGACGAATTTAACCTTCCTGAGCACGTGCACCATGGCGATTTTCATTTCCAGCAAAGCCAGACGCTTGCCGATGCACAGACGAGGTCCGAAGCCGAATGCCAAGAAAGAAGCAGGATCCATTTCATCCTTCGCTTCTTCGGAAAATCTGTAAATAATGTTTAATGTTAAACACTCGAAACACACCCAAGCACATGTCATCTCAGTCAGCTTCAGCATTTGAGAAATGTCACACTTTGTCATGACTCTTGGCATCAAGAAAAAAACAATGAGATCGTTGTCTGATTTTAGAAACGTTCTAGGGCCACGGTTATTGGGTCGTTTTTTTACCTTTCTGGTCTGAAGACCTCAGGATCTGGGAAATATTCAGGGTCTCTCATGACGTCATAAATAGGAATGAGAACTCCAACTCCTTTTGGGATAGTCACACCCTTGATGGTCACTGTTTCGGAGGCCACGCGATTTATACTGTGAGAAAAAAGTATTGAGAAAGATTTTCATGCAATGTTAATTTTAAACACTAGTGCAAAATGTAAATTAAAAAACCTCAACAATTATACTAAAGCGTAAGGAAGAAGTTTCCAATATGTTCCAGGACATTGTATAAGCGCACGCACGCACACACTGTGAATTTGTATTATTTTAGAAAACGATCATAAGTCACACAGAGTATCAATTCAATAGGCAAAGCGAAAGGCAGTATAATTTAAATAAATAAAAAGCAAGGTTTAATTACACAGAACAATAAATAAATAAACAAACAAACAAATAGATAAATAAAATTAAATACAAGACGAAGTGTTGTGACAACTTACGCTGCGACAGGTGGAAACAATCTCAGAGTCTCTTTGATGGTCTGCTCCATGTACTTGAGTTTCCTGACATTGTCATTGGTTGGTACCTCCTGTAACATTTCATAGAAACTCGCCAGCTACAGTCTCTCTTGTGGATTAATAAATGTCAGGATCAAACCACTACAATAACAACAGAAGTCACTAAGTAAAAATACTTATCTAAGCATTCATATTTGCCCAAGATATAGAAGCCAATTAAATTAGCGATGACAAGTAAGACAAATGTAATAAAGCTTTACCGTCTGTATGGATATCGACAATGTGATAGAAGTTATCTAAGCAGAGTTACTTAAGATTTGAAAGGATTATTTATTTAGGGTTAAGGTAAGGTTATGGGTAGACTTAGTATTTAGTTTTATTTTGAGGCTATGGATTAAGATTAGAGTAGGGACTGACGACGTGGCATATGGTCTCCATAACTAACCTGTCCTGATTCAACATTTGTGGAATCGTCAGCGCTGATAGGACTATGCTACATTTGTGTCAAAGTACTCCTCAGAATTTACATTAAAAAAGAATGGTTTGATGATTTAAGGAAGGAAAGTAATAATCGCTTGTTTGCTCGTGGGATTAAATTAGATGGAAGTACAGTAATAGCCCAAGGTGATTGAAATGTGTAGTCTTAAGGTAGACACATATGTTTGACAAACAGGGCAAGACTTATTATGTACAGACTTATCACTTTGATGTATCATCTCATAAGCCAATAAAGTGAAATGACGATGACTAGAAATTATATTATTTCCACCTGCCTAACCATCTCAACCATCTTGCAAGTCTTACCTTGTTGCTCTTCACCGTCCTGCTCTACCATCTTGTTTTTTTCATGATAGGAATCTGTTTATGATTCATTTCAAAATAACCAAATTTGTAACGTTTTCCTGCAACTTACATCTCCAATTTGCTGTTGAATTTCGTCAACAATTTTCTGCTGGACATCCGGGTACATTGCCAGGTTGTAGATCATGAAGTGCAAAGTCGTAGCCGTTGTTTCGTATCCAGCAATAAAAAATATTACCATCTGAGCGACGATCTCATCGGGAGTTAGGCCTGAGAGAAAACGAAGACATAACTTTTATATTTCTTTTAAAGTGTTAATTACCACGATATTTTTTTATTGCCCTTTGATTTAACTGATATAACGGTATGTACAAACGAAGAGCTGGAAAGTCAACCATATTAAAAGGCTAAATTCCCTGAAAAAATAGCGATTGCATTTTTCATATGATTGTTCCTGGAACATCCAGAAATCTTTTAATAAACGGCTTCTCGTAAGTCGCTTAAAACTTGTCGTTTTTAAGGTCACTTTTCAACATAAAATTTCTTGCCATATCTCACGTTTTGCATTCTCAGAAACTGTGCCCACGAAGTCTTCGGATGTTTCTGCGTTGATAAGGAGCTGGACAAAATCTGTCTTTTTCTGAAAAAGGCGATATATATATATATATGTGATAAATAGTAGAAAGTTTAATAAATTTCGAATGTTAGCAAACAATTAATAACCGATCTTTGTTTTCCTTTCATGTAGATGCGAGTTGAATGTGTGCTCCCTGGTATTATAAGAGAAAATAGTACAATCAAATAAAAAATAAATAAAATCAGAGATTCCTAAGTTTGTGTAGCAAACACAACCAGTGACATGCAACCAGCTGCAATGGGAAAAAAGTAATACAACAGATGACTGACAACTGACATGAGCAGAAAATCTTTCGAGTAGGAATGCTTCATGTCTTCAGAAGGGGGAAGTACTGGTGCTACGTTCAAAGATACTCCGATATAACGACATTAACAATGCCTTCCTTACCCTTGGAACTGTCTCTTCCTTCCTGTCTGCCACAATGCGTCGGATGGCCTTGTAAAGGAAACCGTGAGGATCTTCCTTCTTGACAAACGGATTTTGAAGGTATTGATTCAAACGGTTGAGAAATGGAGTGAGAGCTGAGGAAGAAATTAATGTAATGAAAGTGGCAGCGTCTAGTAAGCCGTCTATGAAAATTACTTCTTTTTAAAACAAAAATTGAATTCTCGGAGAGAATTTTACATGACTTGCATCCCTATTGCAAATCAATCGAATTTTAAACTTAATAATGCTTTAAACTTGTGTAAGGAGAAATATCTGGTCCCTATGACTGGAGCAGAATTTCCCTTTCAGTTGAGAGATTTTTTTTCTCACTAATTAATGACATTTAACGGAAATGAACTAAAGAACATAACAGCAAAATAAAGTTCAAATTACTTAGCAGCTGTCGAAAGAAACTTCTAGGCGCCCCACCATGCTGTAAGAGGAGTTTTGCGTTTGTTACAAATTCATTTTGGAAATCTTTCTGGGAGTTGACCACAATTCCAAAGACTGTGCCCGTTATTACGTCCATGGTGAAGGCCCCACAATACCTGGAAACAAACAGAAAGCGCAAAGACTACATAATACATTTAGTCATTAGGTGAACAAATGAATAAATTCCTGCTAAATTACAGTGTATTTAGTCTATGTGCCTTTTTACAGTTACAGAAGATATACCAACTAACAAAATAAATTTACAAAGAAAGAGAGAGAAAGGCTGAAATCTGAGACTGAAAGTACCCGAGCTGGGTAAATCAACTACTCAAAGAAAACCGTGTAAATGTTTTAACAGTCGGTAATTTACAGGAGTGTGACCCCTTATATTTTTTATTACACATTTTGTTCAACTCACTGTTTGTTTGTCAGGTTCAGATTTTGTAATAGATTTTTTTTCTCTACTTGCCCTCATTCTTGACCACTAAAATTTACACTAGCTACTCATTTCCGGTGAGAATGCAATATTACATCTTTTGCAGCAGTACACAAGTAGTAAAATAATTTATGAAACTTTATTTTTGTATGAAAACTTCGAGGTAGAGACTAGGGGAGATAAGTAACTGCTGCTCCAGGACTAGTAAACTATAGTTGTCTACCCTAATTCGGCCTATAAAAGAGTGAAAAGTCACAAAGTTAAAAAAAAATTGATAACAAAATTAAAAAAGTCTAAAAAGTTAAAAATAAAATATTTGAAAAAAAAGAAAGACACTTTTATTTGAAATTTACTAAAATGATAAAAAAAATTTCCTTATGTATCGGGTTTTTCTTAACTTAAAATATAAACGTGTGAGATGAACTCTTGGAACTTGGAACACTCTGGGACCGATTTATTAAGCTCCAGCCAGTGCTGGCAAAAAGGGATTTATGAATACAAACTTGAAATTTTACACGGTTGTTAGAGACTATACAAACTGATTGAAGAGCAATGATAAGAAAACTCACTCTTTTACAATTATTTTGCCACCATGGCGGGCGATCTCCTGAATGTTTTTTGAGAAGACCTCGCTGCAGGAATTGATATAGCTTTCCATCTGGACGATTGGAAATTAGAGGGTAAGAGTACTTACAAGCATACATACATATTAAGACAGTCCAGTGCATGCACAAGATATAAGAACAGTTCTTTCCGCTCATGCACAAACAGCACACATTCATCCACACAAAAATATAGTAAATACATATCCATTTATTTAAACACACACACAGATAATCTTATATTTATTCCAAAGGTAATATTACCAGACGAAGTTTTCCAGAAGTGAAAGTTGGTGAGATTATGTTTCTAATCCTTCTCCAGTCATGTCCCCGGGCAAAGAAAACAGTCTTACTGAAAATTCCGCCCTGAACACGGTCCTGCAAACATTTGGTTGAACAAGAATCTATTAGTGTCCTGGAATCTCATTAGCTAGACCGGCCGGCCAACTAAATCGGTGCTACAGGTCAAGGCCGAGGTGACTGCACGGGTCACGACATGAGTGACAGACAGCGGGAGGAAATTCTGGAAGATTCGACACAGAGGATATAATGCGTCAGGGTTGGAGGTTTCGAGACCACGATGTTCGAAACCACCTTAAGGTGGAAGTACTTTTATCTCCCTAAATCATCATCACCTTCAAAAAATAGCAAAGTTTCGAGAACATTCGGTACTCTTAAACCTTAAACCAATTGCGCTAAGATTTCTGCGGTTTTATAGGAAAGTAGGGTACCTGAAATTGAATTAGAGTGAAATAAATTACTACATAACTACCATCTTTCCGTATAAGAAAAGTATTCTCTGGGGATGTGTTTTCTTGCGTGACTGGTGTGACACAGAAAAACTTCGTGTTGGTTATAAAGCAGTGATGTGTTCATGTAAAACTCGGTCATTTCCTTCATTATTTTAATGGCACATTCCTGCCCTAAGAGGATTTAAGAAAAAAAATGGCCTGGTAAATATGTATAAAATATGTCTTAACGTTTGTATAAAGTACTACTTACGAATCTGTCTGTAAAGTGAGGAAAGTCCTTCACCATGACCTCTCTTAAGATGTCAAGGTCGTTTGTAACAAGCATGGGCTTGAGGTTCATGTAGATTCTGTGACAACATACTTCTTTTATTTAAAAAACTATCTAGAATAATGTGAGTCAAGTACATCGGTCATTTAGCAACTAAAGGGTCGAAAGGAGTAAAGTTAAGCGGTGTCCAGTCACTTAATCCCCAGACACTTCATCCCCGACACTTCATCCCCGACACTTCATCCCCTAGACTTTTAATCCCCAGACACTTCATCCCCAGACACTTCATCCCCGACACTTCATCCCCGAAAGAAGAGAAAGAAAACTGAAATCAACAACAGTAGAACTAGATCGGAGAAGGCAATAGCGCAGAAAGAGTATAGCACAGCGAATGCCGAAGTGAAGCGGAGCATCAAACAAGACAAGAGGAACCACATAGAGGAGCTAGCAACAGAAGCAGAAGAGGCAGCAGCAAGTAGGAACATGAAGAGACTGTACGATACGACCAAAAAGCTGACAGGAAAGATTAGACATTCAGAGCGACCAGTCAAGGACGGAAGCGGCAACACACTGATGGGAACAGACCAGCAGCTGAACAGATGGGCCGAACACTTTGAGGAACTGCTCAACCGACCACCACCAGTAAATCCACCAGACATCGAAGAAGCAGCGAGAGACCTACCGATCAACTGCAACAAACCAACCAAAACCGAGATCAGAAGAGCCATAACACAACTGAAGAATAGTAAAGCCCCAGGACCAGACGAGATACCAGCAGAGGCACTGAAAGCCGACCCTGACCTATCCGTCAACATGTCGCACAGACTGTTTGAGAGGGTTTGGAAAGGGTTTGGAAAGAGGAACAGGTCCCGGCAGACTGGAAAGAAGGACATCTCATAAAGATCCCCAAGAAGGGGGACCTCAGCCGATGCGAGAACTACAGAGGCATCACTCTTTTGTCCGTGCCTGGCAAGGTCTTCAACAGAGTCATACTGGAGAGACTGAAGGGCCCAGTGGACCAGATACTTCGAGAGCAGCAGGCAGGCTTCAGACAAGACCGATCGTGCACAGACCAGATAGCAACACTGCGGATCATCGTAGAACAGTCTATAGAGTGGAACTCGCCTCTCTACGTCAATTTCGTGGACTACGAGAAGGCATTCGACAGTGTGGACCGAGAGACGCTGTGGAAACTGCTGAGACACTATGGCATCCCGAGGAAGATCGTCAACCTGATCCGCAACTCATATGAGGGAATGACGTGCCGAGTAGTGCATGAAAGACAGCTAACAAGAAGCTTCGAGGTGAGGACAGGGGTCAGGCAAGGCTGCCTGCTTTCACCGTTGCTGTTCCTGATCGCAATCGACTGGGTGATGAAGCAAGCCACCAATGAAAGGCGAAATGGAATCCAGTGGACTCTGTGGAACCAACTAGACGACCTTGACTTTGCAGACGATCTGGCACTCCTGTCCCACAGCCACCGACAGATGCAAGAAAAGACATCAGAGATCCAGTCAGCCTCGGCACAAGTGGGGCTACACATCCATAAGGGCAAGACCAAGATCCTGAAGGTCAACACTGACTGCCAATCAGGTTGGATGGGGAGCCGCTAGAAGAAGTCGACACCTTTACCTACCTCGGGAGTGTGGTGGACAAACAGGGAGGGACAGACGCGGATGTAAAGACAAGAATCAACAAGGCAAGAGGTGCTTTCATAAAGCTTGGAAGGGTCTGGAACTCCGGGAGCATAGGCTACACGACAAAGATCCGTCTCTTCAACTCCAACGTCGTCAGTCCTACTATACGGAGCAGAAACGTGGAGGACGACCAAGGGCACAACGAAGAAGATCCAAACGTTTGTGAACCAGTGCCTGCGCAGAATCCTCAGAATTCACTGGCCAGAGAAAATAAGCAACACCGACCTGTGGCAGAGAACGAAACAGCAGACTATAGAGGAGGAAATCCTGCGGAGAAGATGGGGTTGGCTAGGACACACCCTAAGGAAACCAACATCCAACGTCACAAGACAGTCGCTGACGTGGAACCCCCAGGGAAAGAGAAAGCGAGGAAGGCCGAGAAACACCTGGAGACGGGACCTCGCCGCCGACACCAAGCTCACCGGATTTGGATGGGGTCAGCTGGTGACGGTAGCCCAGGACAGGAGGCGTTGGAGGGCGGTCGTCGATGGCCTATGCACCAGGAGGGGCGAAGGGCATAACTAACTAACTAACTTCATCCCCGACACTCAAGAACAATTTTCATATCATATTGTTGAAGAACATTAAATTTACTAACTTATATGAACTTTAACTAATGTTGTAGATGTTCAAATGACGTTGAAGTTAATAGCATGATTTGAATTTGAATTTCAATTAAATTTTTCGCTGACTTCATAATTTTTATAGTTTAGGATTTAGTTTAGGGATTAAGTGTCTGGGGATGAAGTGTCTGGGGATTAAAAGTCTAGGGGATGAAGTGTCAGGGATGAAGTGTCGGGGATGAAATGTCTGGGGATTAAGTGACTGGGAACCAAGTTAAGCAACGAGGAGTCAAGTAACAGGACATTTAATGCACAATACACAAGAAATGAAAGTAAGCTTTGATAATGGCATAGATGACTTTTGTATTGGTCATAAACTTTGTCTTCGTAAGACTGTGATAATAGTCCAGCGGAAAATGAAATATTTCTGACTACGAATTGCGACTAATTATACAATGATTAATATACACTCACCCATAAACACGGCCATGTGCTTTCGACCACTCTGTCAAACATTTTTGAATTCCCTGGAACACAACGAAAAAAAAATAGATAAAACATACTTGGAATCTGGATATTTTTTTCTGATTCACTAAACATTGATGTTCAGTCCTTGACAATTATAACCCCAACTTTTATTGAATCTACAATCCTTTCACATCATTTGCACAGCTTTTTGACACGAGTATAGAAATTACGTACGACGACCAATTTGCATCAAGGATATTGTAAATAATGATAATAGAAATAGAAAAACAAAGAGAGAGATGCAGGAAAGATATTTGACATAACAGCTGACGAGCTCAGCCATATCAGCAGACGAGACACATCATAATAACGAGATACGATGCTTTGGAATATACAGGTGTGAGGTTCCGGTAGATGTAGAGTGTAATATGAAAATACTCGACAGAGTCGCACGAGTACATGACTCCTCTTACCTTCTTTTGCACCTGCCATTCGTGACCAAAGAAAGGCTGGGGTCTAGGTCCCGGTATTCCTCTGGAACTCCAGAAATTGTACGATCTCATGCCTTGCCTACACACAGAAAGTGAGCTGTAAGTAAAACACAAAACTGATGAAATGTAGCGTGGTATAATTTTATGTACACTGTGCATGCGTTGGTGATGGATAATGAATGAGTGATTGAGCAGGTGGAATAAACGAAGCTGCTCAATGAATCCTAGGTACAGCAGGCTTGCATCCGCGCTGTATTGCTCTTTGATCACTCATCTGAAACTGTCAGGGCACGCAAATTAAATAAAACTAGTTTAAACTATTAAAACTTTTTTAAGTACATGTATAGCAGGAATGTGAGTGATCAAGAGTGAGACTGACCAGTAGAGGAGTAGAATCACAAGCGGCAACAAGAGGAGAAGCAGAGGGATGTCTACACCAAACACGATCTCCATGATGCGGTGCTGGTCAGTCCGGCGCTGTCCGCTATTACAGACTAATGTTCCTCTCTTACACTGTTCTTCGCAAGAAAACAGCAATGTACATTAAAAACTTGCCTTTTTTCAAAACACACGTTTATTTACTGCACACAGTACACATATCACAAAAGGTAACGAGTTTTCAATACCACCCACTGTGGCCAGTGCGAAATAAGTTTCTCAGGCTTCACTCCTTATGTCAGCTAGATGAATGCGCCCACAGGTAACCACACATCATTTAATACTGACCTAATGTGCGGTCCATGCCTGCTTTTTGTGTGAGTCGAGCTACAGATAACGACCTTGGTCTTGTGGTAGCCTCGTGAGTATGGGGACGTACCCATAGTGTACCCTTAACGCAAGCGTGATAGGAGGAAGAGAGCAGAACAAAATTAAACATTAAATAGGTTGCTTGTGTCAGACATTAGAGATCATTTTAAGGGTGGCGGTGACATATTTTACTAAGTAGTTACAAAGTTGATGATGAGGTTTTGTTGGCTCAACAGAGAAGGAGGGTGAGTTGATGACAAACAAAGTATTAAGGATAAATTTAGCCCTGTAGTCTAATCAGACCTCTCTGCACCTCCTCGAGTCCATCTCTTGACGATCCCTCGCTTCATGCATGTATCTAAGGCTAAGGACCCTTGTGTGTAGTTTGGCACACAGTCACACTCAGAGTACGACTGGACAACTCTGTCAGAAGATTGAATCAAGCAACCATTTAAACATGTCTGACAAGAGCGTTCATCCACATTATGAATATGATGCAAACATTATCACCTCTCTGGTGATGGTTGAAGGAGGCGTTTTGTGGCTACATAACTTTGACCTCGTGAGATTACTGTACCGACACCCAGGGTGCACACAGTGTATGTAGGGTACACACTGGGTGCAGGCTCACCACTCTCCTCTTGTGTCGCGTGTTATTTATTACTTTTTTCTTTGCGCGCCATAGGTAAAGTGAGATACGAGGGTCACGTAGGACGAGTTTAGTTTGCTTTCATCAAAACAAATTAATAGTCGTGAAAATATCTTTTCAAATATACGGATCGTGCCGCAGCATACACTAGCCTAGACCCAGCGTGCAAGGGCTTTGGGCATTTGAACGGCCCCGATAGGGAAGTGAGACTTTGGGATGGGAAGCGTGTAATTCGATCCTAAACGGACGCGTCCATCGCGCTTTTTTTCTTCAGCCGCTCTCGATTTGGTAGCCACGTGATCGTGTCGCATCCTTCCACCCGCTGTTTTCCGCGTGGACGGGTCATAGGAAGGTCACATCGTCCGGTTTTACTTTGACCTGCACGCGGACATTTTGAACTGTACGTCCATCTTCAAGTGA
>SRHC01000548.1:1153267-1406880 GCA_004794325.1 Pomacea maculata | reverse complement strand
TCACCCGTCCCCCCGATCGGGGCCCTTCAAAATCTGAAAGCTTATGCAGGCTGGGGAGCATCTGCTTCCAAAAGTTTCATAATTAACTAAAAGTCTTCTCCCTTTCCCTCGAAGCTCCACGATGTCAAACACGACAAAGATCAAGTACTGTTGACCTACATCATAATATAATCTACACCTGAGCTTACGTCACCAAAACGGTCCGACTTTTTCTTGACCTTCAAGGCTCAGTGGGTCACGTTAATGACCTATGCACACTCAGGTCGAGGAGCAGCGATAGTCTGCAAGGCCTGTATTTTTAGTAACGGTACTGAGACGAGCACAAGGCGGGTACAGAGTTTCGTGTCGAGTACAGTGTCGAGAGGGGAGGCGATGGTACGTACGTCTGCGATACGCGAGTAACTGGGGCTTACCTTGCGTCAGACGTACATGCGCAGTAAAGCAGCTCACCTTTGATCCCTCGACCCCCATTTACAGTACACAGGTCGGTAGAACAGGAACAAGACATGTGCAAGAGAGCAAATGCTGTCCTAAAGCTGGAGCAGGGGGGTTTTATATGCGGAACAAATAAGTCATTTTATACTAAACATTCTTAGTAAAACATTTGTACAACACTACTGCACGGGACGGCGTAAGCCATACCTGCAGGGTATTGTCTGGTTCACTAAAGGCACAGTTCACTACGGGTACATGACTCTACGCCTTACATCACCGGCTTAGCTCCACTTTCCTTCTGTTCGAGGCGCACTCGATTAATACATTTATACCCACGACATTCTTGCTTGAGTTGTATCGTCTGTTGCTGTTTTATTAACTGGAGATAATAACAACATCAAAATCCTTCCTCCACCTCCACCCCCGACGCACAATGCTCCTTTATTTAGGTTAGTCAAACTTTTCCTTCTTGCGGGCTGAATATATTAACGGCACATCACATGTCATGCACAGGTGCGAGACAGTAGGTCGGCCCTTGAATGTCCCAGATTCATAACCTGTTCAGGGATGAGGGGTGGAAGAAGCGGTTGTAGAGGAGGATAATGGGTGATTTAGTTTTGCAAATGTCCCGAGTATTTTTGAGGATTGAAATTTTTATTCTCACTCACAAAAAAAAAAAAAAAAAATGCAAGTGCATGCTCATCTACACAAATTTGCACTAGAGAAAATAATTGCTTTGTTCATATTTTTCGTAACTTAAAAGTAAGAAATGCAATCAGAATAACACAGTTTGGTTACACAAAATGATTTATTGTAAAGTGTAGTCCCCACATTATCTAAACTTTTCCCTCTCATGCTGCTAAAGATTCCACAGGATGATCAATCTAAAAGCTCTGGTAAGAAATATACCATCAAACTTTGATTCCTCAATTATCACAGCAAACTACATCAACAATGGTACCACAATAAATTCTATATACATAAGTTACACAAATGAACTTATTGCAACATCTACTTTCCTCCATAGAGTGGCAAAATTATCAACTTTTAAAGATAAGATTTGCATAACTATCAGGCTTTTGCATAATCTTGGGCAGTATTGTTTTAAGGGGGGAAAAAAAACCAAGAACAACAATTTGAAAGGCAATTAAAAACTAATGCTCAAGTTTTAAGGCAAGATGGACGGGGAGAATATTGTTTATTATGACAGATGGGAGCCAATTTTCATTGCAAACAGATGTGAGACTCTCCACATTGATGATGATAGTGTAAACAAGAAAATAAACATATGAGGATGTAATGGAGGATTGAAGACCAATAAAGGACAGAACATGGGATTTAGTGAATAATGGTTGGAAAATCTCAAGAACAGATGAACATTTTTGTTTTATTTATATGATTCTGCAACTTTGCACACACCACAGCCAACTACCCAAGACACAGAAACATGTGCTTCGTCACTTTTTAAAAGTGTATTACACATCCACTCAAGCAATGTGATTTCAAATATGGTTTATACCAAAATGTTATTTTAATTATTACTATTTTTTTGATGCAGGAGATCTGTGTAATAATATTCTCAACATATTTTGTGCTACATTTAACAAAAGCTTCATCCTCACATCTTTATAACCCTGGAATAGGTCTTGTCATGCTCACTGTACCACACACCTAATTTAACCTTAACACTAAGATCTCAGGACACCTTTCTACTCAGAATTCCAAAGTTCTCTCTTTCCACCTTTAGCATGAGTATTTTTGCAGTATTTGGACCCATAAATTGGAATTCTCTACCAGGTCACTTACAGCATACACAGACACATAAAACTTTTATGTGAAAAATACCTTAAAGAATATTTTTGTCAAAAATACTGAAGAGATTTGACTTCCTTGCACATGCATGCATATGTATGTTGTGTAAAGCGAGTAGCTTCTAACAGAACCAGATGCGGTAATAACACATTCTTTTGTGTATTTCAGGATAATGGTTAAGTACAAATACAACATGTGGCCCTATGCTCCTCAAGGGAGCAACAAGGAATAAAAACAAATACAACATATTAAATGTAACAGTTTGTGAGAACACCCCACTAGTGAACTTGACAAAAGCATCATGACATTAATATGCCAAGTAA
Source organism: Pomacea maculata (assembly GCA_004794325.1). Lineage (NCBI taxonomy): Eukaryota > Metazoa > Mollusca > Gastropoda > Architaenioglossa > Ampullariidae > Pomacea > Pomacea maculata. The sequence continues at coordinate 1,404,310 of SRHC01000548.1, read as the reverse complement.
ATTTATCAAATTTTCTAGTAAGAGGTTCGTGTTAAAATATATGAGGTGAGAACATTTGTCAGTGTGTATGAAATATCAAACTCTTACTATCTTCTGAGTAACAATGCCTACTCCTTGGGTTAAAAATACTTCATGTAGATGCTACACAGAAAATGTTTTTTAACAAATAACTTCCACACCTGAACTGTTGCTTTTTTTAAAATAACTATTTCAGAATCTATCTAGAGGCTTACTGTCCAAGTAAACAAAATGTGGTATGAGTAGTGATGCAATGAGGCCAGTCTTTCCAATTGACCCTTGACCCTGTGCTGTCTTGGTCTACAATAAGGGTGCAGTGTGTTCAGTCTTCCCATGTGACTGTCAAACCTGTGCTGTCTACTGTAGCTTCATAGACCAAAGCTGCCTCAAGCCCCTGAAACAGATTTATGCAGCTCAATACTTGTCGTCTGCATTGGAATATGGTGATCATCTGTTGCTACCTTGATGTCCCTAGCTACCCTGTGCCATATTGTTAGGTGAAGACATCAATAAAAGATGTTATGCAGTTCTCTACTTTTAATATCTCAGTGTAGCTAGTAAGTAGTTTTCAGCATCATTTTTCTATTTTCATGTCACAAGCTTTGTGCTGCTTTTTAAATTTTTTAAGTACTAGAGTTACAGATTTTTAATGAAAACTTATCAGTATGAATATGCAAAGGACTCTTTTTCTCTCATTCACACAAACACCAGAGATATTCTTGGCATTTTTACATCATCATCATCATCAGCAGCATACAGACTGAGGGGAGTAAAAAGATTAAAATGCAAACATTCAAACAAAGAGGTAAAACCTTACTGTTGTCCTGTTTAGAATGTCAATAGCTGCACTCCGCATGGCAGGATCTTTGAGTATGCCATAAATAAAGCCACCACCACCAGCACCAGCTGAACACATGCCCAACATATATGGCTTGAGGGTGGCCATAATTCTGGCAATTGTCTGAGACTCACACCCAGGTGCCATACGCTTCTTCATCTGCCAGTATTGCTCTACACACGAGCCCACTTTCTCAAAGTTGCCTGCATAACCAAAGATAACTTAATATTATAGTTAATACTGGCAGTCCTTTTGCAGACATAGCCTTGAAGCAAGAGTAATTTGTTTCTCAGGGTAAAATGGAGAACTCGTGGAAAAGCATTCTGTTTTCATAGTTACAATGCCATACCTAGCCTCTATGGACAATACTTCAAGTTTCTTTTCCCCAGGGCATATTTGACACTGCTTTATAACTGCGGCTCCATGGGTAAAACATCTGTCTGGTCTAGACACCACTTTATAACTTTGGAAATAAAATACTTGTCCTTGAGTTTCACCACACTTCCCCAGGGCAACTGTTTAATGTTGCTTCATAACTATAGCCCCTGCAGATAACATAGGATGCACAAACCCACCTACCCACCTAGTCATCATAGCCAAAGACATCTGTGTTTATCTGTTTATCCAGGTTGCATCAGGTTTGTCAGGAAAATCACAAATGTGTCATATATCGTTTCTTTATCGCTGCTATCTTATCTGCAAAATGGCATGTCCTAGTTGTGGTCTGGATTTAGCTGTTGATAATGCTATGTGCAGCTTTAATAAAGTGCATGTAAATAATCACTGACCCACTTATTAGAAGATAATCATCCGACTGTGCAGTGCAACAATGTCATAAACTGGGTTTGCACAAAGTTACAAGCATTTGAGTGAAATAAAGTCCAGTCATGGCATTTAAAACAAGACATCAAAGCAAATTCATTCTAGCACTTGGTGATGAAGTCCATGCTGTCACAAACTTGAGACAAAGACTTCACAGGCAGGATTTCAGATTACCTTACATAGTCTGGTACATGTTTATTTGTATCTCAAAGGTATCTACGAGGATTAAAATCACATGGAAGGATCTCAAACCCAGCATACATGGACTGGTACATATTATTTGTAACAATTACAACTGAAGATTAACTGTGTTATAATTTCACTCCTACTATAACAGTATAAAAATACACCTTTTAATAGTGAAGGGGATCTTTGATCTTGCATATCTGCATAGCTAAAGTGTGAAAGTTTTCTACCTTGGTAAAATCATCTTACCATCAATAAAAGCATTTGCACATTCCTGTGCCAACACCACCAGAGCATCTTCAGTTCTGACAATGTATGGGTTGCGGGCATACCAGTTCCGCACAACATCCTTTATACAATGGGAGAAAAAAAAAGAAGAATAAGTTACTGTACAAAAAATATAGTCATATATTTTTAAAAATATGAACAGCCTTTTGCATTAGTAATTGTAGTTCAAAGCTCATATAATCAAATAAACTTGTTACAAACAAAAGCCCGTTAAAAAAAAATTACCTTGGAACATCTTGGAAATAATACTTACTTGTAGAAGGTTGCGAGCCAAGCGTGTTTTGCCAGTATAGATGAGTAGCAGTCGGCTGTCAAAGTCTTTCAGCCGAGCCTCAGATAGTTTGAGGTCTAATGGTTCGACATACAAGGGTAGTACTGCCTCAGACAAACCTAGCTGTACGCCTCCCATCAGCCCTCCGATCTGGTCTTGCCATCCTCCACCTGTCGTCAAGAGCTGCTCCAAGTAGAGAACCTTCAAGAGAAAAAATAATTTCCTGATAAAATGTTGTCAATGCAAAGTACGTCATCGTCTGACAACAAAGGTAATTTTCTGTCAAATTCTTGTTTCATCTAATACATGCACTTGCCAAAATAATAAGATAGCACCATGCAAGATCTTTGAGCAGCAAGTTTTACAAATCTTTCCTGACAAAAAAAGTGGAAAATAAATAGAAAAAGAAAAAAATTTTTAAAAAATGAAAAAAAGGAAGAAAGACAAAGAAAATGATCATAATTACGACAAAAATAAAGTGATTTCTTTTAGAAAGAGTGAGAACGATCGGAGAACTCAGGAACCTTGTTAAAAAACCCAAATCATGTTGGAGATGCTGACTGTTAGGTCTTTTTCAAATGTTTCAAAAAGAAAGCAAAGCTTGTGACCAACACAATCTAACCATTACTCACTGCGTGGATGAGACCTTTGGTGTCATATGTTTTGCCAGCAGCAGTCAAAAGTGCTGCAAGGACTGCACCAGCAAGGATACTGCTTGTGCCCATACCTGAGGTGGACAGACAACCTAACTGTAAAAGTGGCAAAGCTTTAGCTGCTGACAGCATAAAAAAACTTTTTCCAACCATGGAACACTACAGAAGATAGACTGCTTCAGCTCACTCAGGTACCCAGCTGAGTATTATGGTTCAAATCTTGTTTCAAAGGTTCTAGCTGTTCAGCATGTCTCCTTGTGGGTTTTCTAAAGCAGCAGTTCTTACCTAACTTGAAGTATAATAGCAGCTGTCTGCTAAAGACATGTCACACTTTGTGAATATATTGACAAACCTGAAGCCCACTGGTGGCTACTGTAGGTTTTTTTTAAAAAAACCTCCTCAACAATGTAATGATGGTCCCAATAAAAACTTTACTATTCAGACTATGTCTATTTTGAAAGCTTGCCTCCATACAGGACAATGCATTTTATAAATTCTTTTACTATTATTAAAATCACAAGAACATGATAAAATTACTGCACCATTTGTGTTCTATGACATTACGTCTTGTAAATCAATACTCCCAATCACTATAATCCAACACATTTATACACTAGATATACATCACTGCTATCAATAGTTACCGAAACCTTCATCATGAAAACTACAGTGTACCATACCTGAGCCATGTGGCAGGTTTGACCATGACTGTACCTCAAAACCTCCACCATAAGAAGACATCAGTTGCTCCTGAAGGGTCATGGAAGAGTTGAGGTCAATCATATTACAACAAACAAAGGCTGCCTTCACAAGAGCACCTGTTTAGCAAAAGCCTACATTAAACACACTAGGCAATAAGGGTTTGTTTCTACAATGCATCAGCTCACATTCCACTGCCTACAGAGATCAAAGATCATTTATGATGTAAACATAAAAAGACTTTAAAAACAGGTAAATTAACATTTAATCTCATTAGCTCACACTGATTTATTAGTGTGTCTTATATGCAAATATGGGTGTGTGGTTGTTGATGATTTAATCTATATATTATTTATGTAAAGAACTCTGATCAAATCTTTGGAAAGTCTGGCCTACCAGGAGCATGAGGCTGAAAGTAATTCTCCATGTCAGACAGCTCATGGCACACCACTACTGTGCTCACTTCTCCATCTCCAATCAGTTCTAGTCGGACTACAGGCCTGCCGATAAAAGAATATGGTTTGATCATAGATTTTGGCTGCTGCTACAGATAAGTAACGGGAATAGACACAAGTGTACAAGAAGTACAAGGAGTCAACCGATACAAACATAGTGGCACATTTTGACAAATGTTAGAAGATTTTCGTCAATTGTAATACCATGCAAAAACATTAAAAAAATTTCAAAGACAAAGACAACCTACTCTTCGATCCTTCTGACCCTGCATCCAATAGGCCTCTGCAAGATAATAAAAAGTAGGAACAATGCTTACATACTTCTGTAATATGAAACAAGCTTAATCTAAAGAATGATTCATCATACCTTCCTAAGCTGGGCATGCCTTAGCTCTATGTCATATGAATGTATTACTTATCTAAGAATATTTCCTTTTCCATCATCAGGATAAAAAAAAATCACCTTTTGCATTCTCAAAACACCACAACACAAAGACAGAGGAGCAAAGTAAGTACTCTGAGAATTGCATTCTTTTATAACATCATTATTACCTTGCCATTGACAAGCACACCAGCAATTGTGACAGCTCCACCATGTTCATATGTGATAGGTGGGGTATCGGACCATCCTCCAGAAATGTCAATTCTGGCTGGGCACTCGGCTCGTATCCACTTTCTCAGAGGCGGTAATGTGCCATTACCAAGCTTGAAAAACTGTTCAAAATCAGTTCATTAAAACAAACAGTTGCAAAATATACAAGTGCTTCGCAAGAGTTGTAAAATGAGGGAAATGCAATGTTGTTGAGGTGCATCAGGACTGAAAGTCTCAAAAGCTTTTTGCAAGACCTATTACTGGCAACATCATCACCACAAAGAACATCGTAGGAGCTGGAGTAGAATATAGTCCTTAGCTAGATGTAACAGCAAATCCATTTTTTTGTAAACTTTTTCTAAATAAATAAGTCAGCCCAACCTCTTTGGCAGTCATGACTGCCTGTCGTATCAGAATCTGTGCAGCACCTTCATAATGACGAGCTGCTCGGATCAGGTGGTCAGGGCGGCTAAGCCACTGTTCTCGCTCCTTACCCAATGCTGCCACGCCCAGAGCAAAATCTTTACTCTAGGAAAAGAAAACCATCATTGGCATTTCCTGCAAGGAGGCTTCTTATGTTTTGTCTAGCATAAGTTTTTCCTTAAAATAAACCCCAAAAAAGTTACAAAAATTAATGGTGCTATTATTAAATTCTTCATTAGATGTTGTATCTTGAGTGAAACTCTGAAGCTTAGTGACACAAAACAGCAAACTTGAGACTTCTTGTTCATACCTCAAGGTAGCTGAAGGCCTTGCGCCAAGACTGGTTAGCAGCAGGACCTGATCTGAGGCCCCCAACACTCCCAGCCATGCTTCCCAAGACATCTGCAATGTTAGCCAGGGCACGGGCTGCAATTCCAGGGTCCTTTGTGATGCTGGCCACTAGCAAACCATAAAATACAACTGTCTTTGCAATTTTTTTCACAGCTGGTTTAAAAGTTGGTTTATGATGAAAATACAGCCTTGAAAGACCCTTGCTGTCTGAGATTAGGGTGATACGTCCTCTCTACAATATGTAAAATATTTAAATATTAATATTTAGAAATGCAATAAATTATTTCTAACTATTTTTTATTTCAAAGACCTAATAATAAAGCTCTAATTTATGCCTCTATCCAGCCTGATTGCCGTGTCACCTCTGTCCAGCATAGCAAGTATCTGCTTTGAGAAACCATCAACTGTAGCACTAGTGTACAGGCTGTTGAAACCCTGGTGCAAGGAGTTGGTCAGAGCATTTTCCACCTCCTGTTCTGCCACTTGATAAAACAGCATGCTGCAGATAAATGACAATCACATATTTCATATACATTTTCTATATCATAATAAACATCTAAAATAAAAAAGCAAAACAAAAGTATACACTAGAAATGATGGGTCGGGTAAAGGAACAGACATACTGTCATTATTCTTCTTTCAGAAACACTGAATAAAATTGGTAAAATTAATCCATGTTGAGAAAAGTTAACTTCCTTCATCTCTTTGATTTTACGCAATCTGTCTGACTGGTCATTCACTTTTCCATTTTAAAACAAAACTTTCTCCAGACAAGGCAGCAAAAACTCACTTCCTCCATTGAAACTCAGCCTCAAGGTCCACAAATGACAAGATCTCAGCAAGTGATAGACGCCAGGAAGTCCTCCACCTGAGACAATAGGGCATAAGTAAAAAATAAAGAAAGAAGTTTTGTTTGCAACACTTACAGCTACCTTTTTTCAAGTTATATATTACACTGAAAGTAGCCAACATAAAATGTTGATCTCATTGCTGCAGTGACAAAGCAGATTAAATTTTTAATGTATTGAACATTTTGTTAAATTACCGCTTAAGAAAATCTTTGGAACTGGTATCTGGAATCTGTCCCTGCAGCCAAAGGAGCTCCTTCAGCCCAACATTCTCCATAGCATGAAACACTGGGAATAGACGTGCAGTTAGCACTGTCTGCTGGTCATTGTCCTGGCGGTCAATGCAACATCATCATTCATCAGCCTTATGTTGTATGAGCATCAAGTAACAAACAATTAAAAAAGTCAGAAATTGCTTTTGTTTTGTCAGAAAAATATTTGGAATCTTTGATAATTTGGATCATAAATTCTACCAATCTACTAATTAATTTTCTCAAGGAGAAGCTACCACGAAAGGCAAGAGTACCTAATCCTTATAATTTTTCTTAGGCTTCATATTACACTTTAGGGAGAGTGAGTAAGAGATACAGACTGGGTATCTTGCTTTGTAAAGTTTAATGTGCTTATAGATAGAGCATGCTTGACAGCAAAGCTAGCTAAATCAAGATGAATTCAATTGAGACCAGACAAACTGAATGCTTATGAATGGAGTATTCCTATAAGTAAAGTGCATTGTTCAGACTTAAGTTCACACAGATAGGGAGCCAAGGGAAGTGGTTCTTCAACAATCAGTGGCAACCTGGGCTGAGAGAACAAGTACAGTGGGTATAAAAACCGCCTTGACTGACGAGTACATACTGTCTCTGTTGCCCAGAGGTCTTCTGGCAGGATTCCAGTTCTGCTCAAAAACACCAGCCAAGGCTCATTACAGAAGGTGGCCACTGCCTTCCAGGTGGGAATCTAAAGAAAACAAAAACAAAGACTCAATAATTCTGCACATTATACAAAGGCTCACTGGAAAGATTTGCACCTGGAAGTTATCTATTCCCACAATATAAATAATAACAGTACATGTAATAGCTATGATAGCATCTTTGAGTAGACATCTTGCAATAGCAACTATAATGTGCATATTTAGATGAAACGTCACTATGTCACTGAGTGTTGTCACAAAGACTAGAAACCTAAAAAGCATAACATGTGATGCAATCTGCATCAACTTACCTGCACATTATCATGTCGACCATGGACTGTAAAAACTTTGCGTGTGGTGCCCAGCGTCTTGAGGCTAATGTGAAAACCCTGCATCATCATGCTGTCAGCAAACTGCAAAGGCTTCTTGACCTGCATTCCACAGTACCAAACTGCATTAAGACTAAAATCTGGTTCAACAAAATGTTTAAAACTCCCGGAGCATTAGGTTTTTAATGTGACCTTTCAGTTTAAGATTTATTAAGAAATGACTTCACTGAAACAAAGTGAATTGTTTGCAGCAAAGCTGGTGATAAAATGTTTTTGGAAACTGCTGAAACATTTGTTAAGAAAAAGAATTTATGAAATATCTTTGAACTGTCCTTCAACCATAAAGAACAAATGAATCAGCCAAATATAAGAGACCCTTAATGCCCTAAGAATATCAGAAGATCAAAGTTCTGCATTCTGTTGCATTTTATGTTATCTAAAAAAAAACAATTAAAAAGCACACTATTTTTTTAATGATTGTTTTTCTTATCTGAAACACAAACAGAAATGCTTTCTATCTGAATAAATATGACATAAAGACTCAAATATTATAGCACCTCCAACTACTGACCTTCGAATGTTCAATATTAACACCACTGAAGAAGGAATCGCTTCCAATGGTCACATTCCCTGACAAGGAGCAATGGCAGACAACTGACTTACTGCCCACAGTGACTTCCCTTTTCAGTACACTGTTTATGATGGTTGTATCCTCTCCGACAGATGCCTGAGACTGTGAGTATGGGAGAAAATAAATATCTAAGCATAGTGTACATTACATTTCAATATCTGATGTCACATAAACTGAAATATTCCAGCTAAGCATATAAGACTTCCATAGCCATTAGATGATAAAAGGAAAAAACAGAAGGTCTTACATTAATGTCAGCCTGCACTGTAGGTGACCAAGTGAGCCAGCTGTTGTCTTGAATGACAGGTGGTTTCACCAACATATTCTTGTGTTCAGTGGCCACGTCTGTCAAGTAGTGAAACTTGCCGTCTTCTATCATGCCTATACCAGCGAAAGCAAGAGTAGCCATGTTTCACTAACTAGCCAATGGAAGTAGGAGGCTGAATGAAAATGTTAATGCACTTTCACTCACACACACACATAATACTATGCACACATACACGTGCATACATGTGGGTGCATGCACACACATACAAACACACACATTCACACAAACATCATAGATATCAAACCACCAGCCTCTTCATTACTCCTTTGAACACACTTATAACTGCATGCTCATACATAAGATCACATTCAAAAGCAAAATAATACATGCACACTGGAGGAAAAAAGTAATAAAAATTCAATGCACATAGAGAATTTATAACAATTGACAACATGGTATTTAATCCCCAAATCTGTTAAAAAGCTTAAATCTGTTCTGAAATTAAACATTCAACTACATGCTACTTAAAGCTTGTCTTCACCCACACAAAGATGTGTTGATTGCAAAATGTCAAATCTATGCTTGCTGTTATATATATCGCAAAGAACTCCTCACAAGCTTTCAGTCTGTATTCATGGAGCTCCTTCCAAAGCAGCTTTCTGGCCATGGTCATGTTCAGGCGAGATTCTGCAGAATCCCCGGAACCTGGCTTACCAAATGTTCCACTTCTCTCCCCTTGGACAAAGTCTTTTTCTGACACCGCTGTTGTCATCGGCAACAGGATATCAAAGAAGAGGGATAACTGAGGGGAAAAAATGGCTGTGCATCATGAAACTACAATCATTAAATTTCTTTTTTTGTTTTGTTTTATAGGAAGATAATATATCTGCCTTTTATTGTTACTGTATCACTTGGCGATGGATACACCTGAAACATTTTATTCAGTTGGTGCATATGCATTTGCATACACATGTACTTACTAACATACAAGTCTGCACACATAAATAGATTTCTTTTCCAACATTTTCTAAGCATAGGGAAGAACATAGGTAAATAAAAGGAATAAAAAATTTCTCACCTTCAGAGGAGGTTGTCCACTGTCCAATCCAAAGTATGTACAGGCATCTAGAGGTGGTTTAGTGTAAAATGACAACAGCTTCTCTGACACACTGTGACTTAGGTAAACAATGGCAATGAGCTGAAACAGGTTGATAAAAAAATTCTGCTGCACCTAAGCATAATAAAAAGAGCAAAACAAACATCATGGGGTACAGTTATTCATGAATATTTAACACAATTGTGTTTTCAAAAGTGAGATTTTGTTTGTTTGTTGAAAATAGAAAATTATCTTTACCTTTTCCTTGTGAAATAGCCTAATCAGAATACAGAACACATAAAAGATTAATAGTGGATAATATAACTATATATAACGGCATTTATAACAATGTTATATTTAAGCTTCTGTGCACGTGCTCCGATGGAATATACCAGGAAAACTTACAACTGGAACTGTTCCATCTAGCCGCTGGCATGACTCCAAGGTCAGAACATCCTTCTGGTATAGGATATCTTCAACCATATTCTTCAGAAATTTAACATTTATATATTTATTACATTTGTGTAATAATGATAAGTAAAAATACAACTGTGGCAAAAAGAAGTTTTAAATATGGTAAAAATACTCTGAAGGAATATCTTTGTGCCACAATACACAATAGCACACAAACATGAATAAAGGGATAAAATAATGCATGCTTTCAAAGTATAAGTACATTTGTCCATCTATCCACACACACAGAGTGAAGAATTTCTCTTATAACAGACTGATTGGTACACTTAGCAACTCATCTCTCATTCAACCACAACATGAATGAGTAGGTGACTTTTAACACAAATACCACTTTCAGCTGCCTAGTAGATAGTAGAGAACATGTATTGCATGCTGTACATGTGCTGTACATGCAGATTTGGACTCTTTAAAGGTGGATGTCACACTTCAGGCACTTTTCTGAAGAAATTTTACCTGTGTGTTTATCTTGCAAACTCCGTGGTCTTTGGCATACTGAATGCTCGCAGGCATTGTGAAAAGGCATGCATCACAAGGATGCCATGAGGTATCTGTGAACAGCAAGGATAAGTATTCAGAGTAAAACATCTCTTGCTCCTTCAAACTGTTTCTTACAATGTTACTCTAGAAAGACAGTATACATACTGCCACAAGGGTTATAGGCTTTTGCTTAAGTTTTTAACTGTGTAATTTGTTGTAAGTTGAAGTGTTTCTTTGTAAGCCTGGTGAACTGAGCTCACCTGAGTGAAATGTGCTTTATAAAGATGCTGATGTTGATAATAATATTATTATAATGTAATAATATTATAATATAATCACTCTTTAAAAAAACTCTTTAGGTAAGTCCCCAGAAAATTATAAAAGAAAAGTTGATGACAAGTTACCTATCTCTGTTGGGACTGCAAGTAGCATATCAGTGCTGCTCACCCACACACCAGGTGGCGACCCCGAAGAGATCTGAAATAATGATGAACTTACTATCTACTGTTTGGCACCTTTGTGAGGTCCAGTTTATGACAACAACAGCAAAGAAAATTTTATTTATAGAGCGTGCCAGGGGGAAAAAATAGCTGAAACGTAACAGGATGACAAAAAAGAAAAAGGTTATCAAGGACATAAACTAAACATTATGACAAGAACACGGTCTGAAAGAATGTAAAAAATCTGAATCAAATGCAATGTTGTCCCATCAAGCATTAATAGTTTTTCTCAAAATAAAGGAAGAGAAAACTTGTAAAAATATTTTGTGTGAGACATAAACATGTGGCCATGAATGTGGGGGTCAAGAAGACATCATTAGCAAACATAACATATATGACTGGTAATGTCATTGCTTTGAATGTAAAATGTTAAGAGTTAGGCCATAACAAAACTTTCTCAATACAATGTTTAGTGAATGATCCCAAAGAAGTCTTTATTTTACTAGTCATAGTAAGGCAATTCTCATGCCTGGGGTCTTCTAAATCTTATGGATAATTGAAAGTTCTCACCCTTTGAGTTAAAATCTCCAGAAGAAGATCAATGTTACAGACCAAGCTGTCAGCCTGGGAAGACTTGAACTTTGCAGGCAATGCAGTGAAAGCTCTTCCACAGGAATCATAAGAATATGTTCGACCCTGCATAAAATCAATAAAAGAATGAAATTTTACAGACTATGTATATCAGCAGCAGTAACATTGATCTGGTGGTGTAGAGGAACAGGAGATTTGTTAACAAAGATGACTACTAAAAATCTGAGTCTAAAACCACTAAGAAAATATTAACAGTAGGTGGGGTTAAAGAGAAGGTTAACAGTAAAAGTGAATAGAATGTCCTTTAACATGAATCAATTAAAATAACTTACATGATGAAGAATAAGGATGAAGGCATCATTCAAAACATCAGAGTTGATTACCTGCAGCAAAAAAAAAAAACATATCAGCTGATCCAGTGCTAGTATTAAATTTTTTCATTTGTTAGGAACCCACCAATGTAACTATACTTTTTTTCAAATGTATCTGCACACACACACGCACACAAATTTCCCTGTGCATTCACAAGATAATTTTAGATACCTATATGCTGCATTAAAAGCTCAAGACATAAAGATGGTCTAGACATAATGAGTAAGATTTTGCAATGTTTGGGTTGATTCAGTTTTTCAAAGAAATAAGCACAACTCTCTATATACTGAACCTAAGAAAAAAATGCAAAAGAATGTTTCACGGTAAGACAGTTACCTTCATGGCTCACCAAGACCATCATGACTTACTGTAAATCCTTGTCTAGCGCTGATATGTTCCACAACAGTTAGCAAGGCATTTATAGTGGCTCCACCACTGCCAACATTTGTCTTTGGATCTTCAATAGTAAGTAAAATTGTCTCTTTGTCTATCTGACCCTTAGCTTGACGCCTCTCCAACTCTGTAAACAAACAAACAAACCAAAAAAGTGTGTGCATGTGTGTGAGAGAGAGAAAATATGAATGTGAGAGATAGAGTCAGAGGAGAGGGCAGAGGTCACAGGAAAGACTTATTGATACTATAGGACAGTCTTTATTTCATTGCTTACTATTCACGAATCAAAGATCAGTTTACTTTATTTGCAACAGGTGTTTTTCAAAGTTAGCCATTCCTTGTGCACACATATACACACAACTTGTGAAACCTAAAGAAGCTTGATATATTCCAAAGAAGATATGTTAGTCACATTACTTATCGGTGTGAATACTGTTAATGATGTAATTCCTGGAGTACATTTCAACTCCTTCTTTTTACCATTCTGCAGTGCATGTGTCCAGTCTTTGTTGGAGCAGGTCAGTACAACGGCTGTCCACCTGATCTTTTTTACCATGTTAGGTTCCTCACCTGCGGAAAAAATATAACTAAAAAGCTTTAGAATATGTCTCTAGTGGCGTGCATTCTAAGTTAAGCTAAAAAACACTGGTCTACTTGTTATCACCGTAACAATGCGCAACACTCACTGAAGTGCTGTTTATCTTACTTGGCCCCTGACAAATGGATATAGAATATCCTGAATTAACATTAACGCCCTCAAGTCACATCTACACGTCTGAAAACTCAAAAGCTACAAGTATCCTTCTCAAGATTCAATTTCTTTCATCAAAGCACGAAAATTGTAAGACTGTAAAAGCTAACACAGCCTTACTGTCGATCTTCATGATCCCCTGGGCGATCTGATACCGCTGTTGTAGACTGCGTTTTAGTCGCGTGACAAGTTTCAACACTCGAAAGCTTTACTCGCGATTACTGTCATTGGTAAAGCACTGATACTTCGGTTCCTTATATGAGTCGCTCTCAGTTTCATAAGCTCATTAACAAATTATACGTCAACTGATTATTTAGTAAACTGTTCTTTTATCGCCCACAAAGAATGAGGTGGGATGGAGGCGTCCCTGGGTATCCTGGATCAAGGGACATCATTCTTACATCCGACGGTGACCACGTTACAGTTGTCTCGCCTGAACCTTACGCGAGACGTGCGTGCTACAATCACGGACGCATATCGCAGACAGGATGAAACAGCCTGGTTTCAGACTACTGTTAATGTCTTCGTAAAAAGGCTTACAGTTTGTATGAGAAGGCCACCCCTTTTATTGCGAAGAGTGGAGTTTTAGGGCAAGAATAATTTTTTTTTAAATTATACTTTAAAGACCACCCTGAATGGTTTGCGTTTTAGTTTTTGCATATACATGTATCGGTAGATATACGTGATATAAATATATCCTGTAAATTTCAGCTTCCCAAACTCATCCGTTAATTAATTATCCCCTAGCAAAGTACGTGATTCGTACCTGCGATCAATGAACGCCGGTAACGGTGTATTACGTCACGTTGGTACACCATTCACAACATTGCCAGCGGTCAACACCAATCAGGGCGACAGTTCGGTTTGTTCGGACGTTGAATGTCTACATTTCTCGTGCTAAAGAAGCAATTTTTTTAGAACCACGAGAAATGCGGACTGCCAGCGTCCGAATAATCCGAAGTGTCGTTCATGCACTCTCTCTCTCTGATTAGTGTTGACTGCAGGCAATGTTGTGAATGGTGTACCAACGTGACGTATTGCGTACTGTTAGCAGTGATCGTTGATCGCAGGTGCGAATCTTAGCGGATAACTAATTAACGGTTGTGTTTTGGAGGCTGAAATTTACAGGTTAGGTTTATATTGCCTTTACAGATATCTGAAAAATCGCAAACCGTTCACTTTGGTCTTTAACTTCAGCTCTCAAATAAACAGAAAATATATACCATCGATCTTTGGCGTAGCCAAGACATTATTTTCGAAGTAGTATAAGTATTTTGTCTTGATGTGACAAGAAAAGACATCTTAGGCACAAATACCCAGAGAGAGAGAGATTGCCTCATGGAAGATCACAGGAGCAAAACGTTTTTGTCTTCGTTGTTAGTAACATAAAACGTTTACCGTTTATCAGTACTCAGCAGTAGTAGTATCGTTCAGACTCCCAGATATGGGATATATATATATACAGTCAAATCTCCCTACTATGCCACCCCTCTACTATGCCACTCTCGGTATTATGCCACTTTTGCTCGGTCCCGACTATAAATTCAATGTAAAAAAAAATTTACTATGCCACCCCAGACTCTCGCTACTATGCCACTTTTTTGTGACTGTTACAAGACACAAGTTGTGAAATTCCGCGCAGTGCTCGATTACTATACTGTATGGTAGTGTGGGACATCGCAGTTAGGTGGGATGGAACATAGCACGCACACAGGGAGGATGGAGGCTGGCAATGGGGTGATCGCTGGCCGGGTGACAGCCACGTGACAGAGGGAAGGTGTGAGGGGGTCGACTAGCGACAGGATGCAGGTGCGCGGATGTGGTTGGGAGGGGTGGAGGATGAAGAGGTGAGGGGGAGAATGAGAGGAGACAGCTAGCGAAGCCGACGATTCTTGAGAGCTTTGGACCAGACCTGGGCAAAGGCCTCCTGTCTCTGACCGGCCCGCCCGCCAGTATATATACTATACATACAGTATTAGGTAAAACTGAGTTAACTATATTAGTCCGGCCCTCTAAAACCATCCCAATTTCTCATGCGGCCCCTTGGGAAAATTAATTGCCCACCCCTGCTTTGGACTGACGGGTAACTTGAACAAATAAAGCCGTTTTTACGAACCCTCTCTACTATGCCACTCTCGCTACTATGCCACTTTTGCTCGGTCCCGGTAGGTGGCATAGTAGGGAGATTTGACTGTATATGTACTTCCTGTCGACTTGCTTCACTAAGTGGGTGCGACTCATTCGCTACGTCTGACCAGCCTAGAATACTATATATCACCATCAAATCAACAGTGTTTTTCAAGAGAGATTCTGGCAAGCCTGTCAAATGTAATGTACATACATGTATATACTTACACAATGACAGAGCCTGCTTGAGTCCATCAGAGAAAGTCGACAGTTCATCTACCTGGCACATCCTGGGAGAGGTAGCCAACGGACCAGTCTGTCCGTTCTCTTCTAACATGTTGATCGAAGTGTATTTTGTTTTCCCCGTTCACGGGAGACTTGTTCAACAGTTTGTTTACTGTTGGGTTACACTATGTCTGGCTGTAACGATATGGGGACCTGTGCAGCCAGTCGACACTACGACTGTTTCTGTGACCTCGAGTCTATATAGTGTTCAACAGGTCGATCACATCTGGTGCTTCTTACAGTATAAACACTTGTGAACACATGCAGCAACCCAAGTGCACCTCACTTATTGAACACAGCGCTAAAAAAAATTCGTTTTATGACAGTCACAAACTTGTTTCTCAAATCATTAGATGTTACAGGTGCAAGAAATTCACCGCAGACCACAGAGTTAAAGAACTACCGATCTACTTTTCACTGATGGGCACATGAGGTCTATGAAGTGAAGGGAAAGGTTCAGCTGTAGTACAAGAAGGAATGGGTCGAAATCATTCCATTTTACCCCCCTTCACAAGTATTACGGGAGGCTAACGTCTCGCCGACGTAGTGTTGCTCTTCCTTATGATCACTGCGCTATACGACCGCAGTTTGTTCTACACTCGTTTGAATCCTCAGCCTTCCTCCCACAAAACAAGTCTGGGTGCGAATATACGAAATCCAATGCTGTTATTGTCACCATGCACAGTACTCTACCTTTCGGAAAAAAGCACAGTTCACTTCAGCGATAGAAAGTTTCCTAGCGATAACCGGATCTGATCTGAACAGCCATGTTTTACTGCTCCGTATGACTCCCCGATGTTTGGTTGTATGGACTGTAAACAATTTTAAGTTCCTCAACATCACATACAGCTTCTGTCGCACCAAAAAGGTGAAGAGTCAGGTTGTGGATGTCACAGCAGCCATCAGCGACTATATAGGTGGTACCTTTTCTGTTTTGACACATCGTAACCTCGACTGGCTTGTGGCGACCTACATGCCCAGGGCCAGGAAAAGCATATAAACTCGTTCTCCTGTGCGCGTTTCGTGTCAATCGAGTCCAGGGAAAAAAAAGTTTCAGGCCAGCGGTTATACCACAGGTGTATAGGTGGACTGCTGTCTGTCTACCAAGACCAACGCTTAGCCTCTTGCGAAGTGATCCGCTTTTAGTCTCGGCGAGCCTTAACAATGAATGTGACTAAACCGGAAGCTTTGTAGTCTCATGATTCGTTTAGCAGTTAACCGGAAAAAATCGTCTGCCAGCAGTCCAGTAATACAAGTTCGTGGTTTATACCGTCCGAACGATAAGATCTTTAGAGGCACGTTTATCTTTTGGTTTCCCTACAGTCACGTGGTAGGTGATAGAGACATCAGCTGTACATAAACTAAAACATTAATCGTGTTAATGGCTATATTGGAGCGTCTCCACTCTTCAATCTACAGAAATGTTTGGTTTTAGGGATAAGTACGGCGATTGATAGGCATATATAACATAGTCACACAGCAGGTAATCATCTATCATCATCATCACCGCCACCACCACCACTATTCTCAGTATTACGCACGACCATACCCACACACGCACACATACGAGAGCAGAACCATCAACGTGAAAATCTGCGCAGCCACAGGAAAACGATGATGACACTGCAGTCAGGTCAGGTGTACCGTGGCTGCATTCTCTGTATACAATCTTGGGTGTACCCAGGCGTCTGAACGTGCTAAAAATAAAACGACAGCATTAGCGAAAGCAGCGCGCGAGGGGCGGAAATTTCCGCTCGCGTGCGGAGATTCCCGCTAGCCCAGGCGGGGTTTGACCTAGTCGTGAAAGCGTCTGTCACGTGATCAGTCAGTCATGGCCAACCGCGAAAGCGGGGTCACGTCTGCTGCGTCGAGTTGAAAGCGGCGTCTGCAGAGATTGCAGTGAGCTAACCCAGACACTGCTTGTGGCAGAGGATCACTATCGATGTTATAACATTCTAGGAATCGAAGTATTTAGTCATACTGTAGGGAAAAGCAACTGAATATCTGTAATGGATGGACTGCGTAGCCTCCTGTTCCGCTGCGTTCATAAAATGTAAAGGATTATGAGAAAGATCGAATGATTAAAAAGCTAACGAACAAAAAGGCATATTAAGGAAGAATAAGCCGTCTACTTTGGGTTGCAGGTTAATTTCTATACATATTACAATCAACACAAAGTTAATATATACGCAAATAGAAAAACTCAATATACTGTACTATTGTAGGATATGGTGGAGCCACGATCAGCTTGTATTAGTGGTGGAGCTCAAGGATGATCAACAATTAAGGTCTACGCTATCTTCATCTTATGTGCGAACTACCTTACGTGCATGTAGAGATGTATGTTTTGAGAAGTTTGCATAATGTGCAGTGTTTGTGTGTGTGTGAGCGCGTGCGTGCAGAAACAGGGCTGTCAGGAGGCCAACAATGAATATTAAAACTGTCAAGTATATCTGAAGTTCACCATGTGCTATTTTAAAAAAGTACCCGAAAAGATGCAAGATCTCGAAGTCTTCGTGACCGTTAAACTTTTCATATACATTCACTTGTACAGATGTAGGAGGAAATGGAGCTACAAGTTGATTGAGTTTACAATCGCCCATCGATGTACACATGCACGGTGTCGCACCGGTGTTCAGTGAAAAGGACTCTTCCTACTTCTTTTATAAGCCCACACTTCATCTTCTTTAACGGCCTTTCTTAACTGGACAAATATGGCCTAACGTTTTTATATAACCTTCATATAAAATCTTTTAATTGCTAGAATTGTCCCGAATTTTGGTCCTTATTTGTCCAGTTAAGAACGGTCTTGCTGCTGTATCTTTGTGTTTGTGTTTAATGCGTCAGACTGTGGACGTTGTTCATAACTGGAAGCAACTGGAATGTAGAAATTGGGAAGGGGTCTAATTGGCTGATTGTATTTCTAAATTTAAATCACTTCTCATAAACAATTTCAAACATTATTTACATCTTGATTGATACCTTGATTGGAAACTGCAGAAACAAAAATTATTGTGCAATACCCCAAAATGATTTACATTCTAAAGGCAGCGATGGTCATTGTAACGACTTTGTTGATCTCAGAAACCTTAATGGCATGAACGGCATTTCATACCATCTGGATGGTCCCTCAGATCATTCTCAGTTCAAGTTAGATTAGCATGCTTCTTTCTTTTGCTCGTTAAAAAAAAATGTCTAGGAATACGTTTGTGTGCTGTATTTATCGTACAAGTATTAGTCATTATTACACGCCAATGAATTCTTTAATTGCCCTAAACGGATGTTTCTTGTGATTAGACGTCCATCTTTTTCTGAAGCCACATATATCCTCTCTACAGGTGTGTCCAAGACTAAGCCCATAACATAGTGCATGACTATTTTTTTCTTTGCTTGTTCTTTGATGATGCATGTTGAAGCCAGTACATCGACTGACTATAAGTAGAAGTAGCAGCGGGACTAACGTCAAGAAACGTTGGACGATCACGGCATATGATTTTATATTTTCAAATTTCTGTCTCAGTAGAAGGGTTTTTCTTATTGTCACCCCCGTGACGATTGTGGTTTGAAGAGTCTGCATATTGCATTTCACAGTAAGGAGATAGTATGCAACGTTCGTTCAACTAAGACTCTCTCAAGTTAGATATAATTAGTTTAAGTAGTCGTGCAATAGACGCATCATCTTACTCTTCCCCATTAAGCTGCTGATGTTTCTAAAATCACAAATTTCTAGCACACAAAGACTATCATAACAGGTGAAATACGATAGGGTGTGTTTCGTAAAAGCAGCGCGATGCTACCGTCAGCAAAACCACGGAGGTAGTATTTGTGCCACCGGTAGTCAGGTCTCCGGAGTCACGTGATAGGATTTTTATATCGTGACAGTCGGCTGACTTTTCAGGAATATAAGAAATGTTTCAACAGGATAAATAAATCTGTCTTACTCTTAAACTTCATACAACAAATTATTGATTTCCCAAACAATCTATTTAGCAACATGGACCTATGGTGAACGTGTCTGGGTTAATGTGCCTGTAGGCCTTTTAGCTGTCACCTCGATGTCCCGGTATTGGCTCTGATCCAGTTCTCCTTAGCTGCCTTCATCTTTCTTGATGGCACAGTTCATTTCTTTGTATTTGGTAGCTGCTTTGTGTTTGCTAGTAGAAGCAATCAAGATATACTCTGCTGTTGCATGATCTTGACCACTGTGTTCTCTTGCCCACGCAAGTGTAAAAACGCCCATTTTTCGATGTATTTATAATGCGTTTTATGTGTCTATAGCTTGGATAATATGTGCATTTATGACTGTCAAGAAATATTCACACATTGAACAGACCAATAGTTGCCTACACATAAAGAGAATACATGTATTAACAACATTATACTGCACAATTGAAGGGCCTCATTTCCTGTCCTCTTCAGAATTTTCGTGCACAGACTCCGAGAATGTCTTTTGACCATCAGATCGTCCACATTCCCTTGTTATACTTAATATTGATAAAAAAGAAATCGAAGTATGACTGCATACAGTGGTGTAGTGTTTATGTGTGCGTGTGCGAGAATGAAGTGAAAGTGAATAATGTTTTATTTTTTCCCCCGTTATGTTTCAGACTGTCGGCATTCTTCACACTAAGAAGCGAGGAAATGGTCTGATCAAAATTTTTGAGACTTTAGCTTTTATTAACTGTCGACGAACCGTTCAAATATCTTAATTTGATGGAACCAACAATATTTGGTAAATGGTGATGAAATGGCTGAGCGCGGACAACTATCATTCTCTGTCTAGTTTTTGGACATGCCTTTTCTTCTTTTCATTCACTCGTTCAAGTCACACGTGTGCTCATTTCTCACACAATGAGGTGAAAAAATACAATCTTATTTCCACGTCTTTATTTGCAAGAAAACAGTTCTTTCTGATGATCACACTTTCATATTCTGTTCAGACATTATTTATATTGGCGGGCATGTCAAAGATTATGCCTACGTGCATGTATAAGTATTTTGTTAATTGTTCGTTGGTCTTGCATGTTGGGACTAAGTATTGACTGCGTTTCTCGAGCAGACGGCACAAGGCGATGGATAAATCTGGTGTGCGCTCTGTTTATTTTTTTCTTAGTTATTTATTTATTTATTTTTTGTCACCGTAGGTCTGTACTGCTATCGTAGAATTTAAGATTTTTCACACCAAACAAAACAGCATGTAAATGTGACCTCACAAATTTAAGGCTTGCATGTTCTGGGCTGGGTTCAGGAGCGTTCGTATCTTCCTTTTTATACTTTTTTTCCCCGCCCATCCCGTTCGTGAAATGAAATTTCTGGGCACTTTCCATGTACAATTAGATGATACAAATGTTCATACAATTCTTGACACATTTCAAAGACTTCAAGAGAACGTGCTAGTCATTTCCACTGCAGGCAAGGAAAACATAGGAAAGTTGTGTACATAATAAGTCGTATATTTTGTTGCCGTCATCATAACATACAGTATATATATATATCAGTTCAAACATTTACGCACATGCTTAAAACCTGTTTGAATGAATGGATTAAGTGCGTCATCCAGTGGTCAAGACAATATTTAGCAATAAAATAGGGAGCTAGTTGTTAATATGATACCTGCCTGCATGTTTAACTCGGAAAAGAACCCGTAACGAAGGGCTATAGGGGCATGGAAGAGCTCGCTTGATTTCCATATTGCCGAACAATTATAAGGCGTTGAGACAGGTTTGTTGGAGGGTGATGGTGCCATAGAGTGGTGGGAGGAAGATACAAAAATCCCACTATAAAATAAGGCTGGTGCGTTGTGTACGAACTCACGCACGTGTAGGAGGAAACATCAATGATAAAACATAACCACATTGCACTGCTATTGTAAAACCTGTGCAAGCTGAAGCTACGAGTAATAAATGGTGATTTTACCGCATTTATCTACAAAGCAAAATCACAGACAAATGAACAGCATTCAAGAACACTCAGCAAACCATTAAACAAAAGAAGCAAAACTTTACATCTTTATTTCAAACCAACAATAAGCACTAAGTTGGCAATCAACAACAACGGCGTCTAACTCAATCTTGATCTCAGTTGACCCTCATCCAGGTCACACAGGAACACAGAATTGGTTGTCGCCCTTGTCAGAAAATGGCTGCCGCTGTACCATAACAATATCACAATAAGAAGTTGATATTTTTTGAAGACTATCGGATTAATTCCAAGTGCTCATAGACGTTTACGTGTGTTTTCTTAAACATGGATTGCCATTCAAGCCCATTTCTTACGCCAGAGTTCAGGAGACTCTCCACTTTTCAGGGAACACCTAGTGGTGTCTTCAACAAATTTCTAAGGAACTCACCCTTAAAGTTTGTGGAAGCGGGGTTCCAGCGTGGATTAACAGACGACGAGGTTGTGTGTCCGGACTGCCGTGCCTCTTACAAAAACTGGGAAGGTGAGTCTCCGATTGGAGTTCATCGTGTGATAAGCCCGAAGTGTCCATTTGTGAACCCACCTGCTGTAGAAGACGCTACTGAATCACCTGGAAGTCTACAAGAACTCGTAGGTAGGGATGTGAGGCGAAGGCTGTTCCAGGCATCGCCAAAGAATGACTTTACCAGTGCCACTGCTGTTCGGAACACGATCAAACATCCGATCAGACCCAAATGTGGTGGCTATGAGATGCATTTCGCCAGTTGTCGCCTGCAAACATACCCAGAAAAGAGCTCAAGGAATGAAGAATGGGCAGAGAATGGGTTCGTGTACAGACCAGAGACTCAAGATGTGCAATGTATTTACTGCGGTGTGAAGTGTGTGTTAAGCGATTGCCCCAAAGTAACTCACCAGAATGTGTCACGAAATTGTGCCTTTGTACTCTTGTATGATGTTGGAAATATCAGCCGAGAGGATGAAAAAACTATCAGGACGAAGTACTTCCTGCAGACACAGAAATCAGAACCATTGTGTTCCCAGAACTTTGCAATTGTGCATCCACATTTCGAAGACATTAATGTTCGAAAAGCCACATACGAACATTGGCCTTTTCTGGTTGCTGAATTGTTCTCAGCAGATTTGATGGCAGCAGCTGGATTTTATTATACAGGTAAGTTGGTAATTGATGATCATAGCAAATTAAACACATGCACATCTATTAAGGTAGGTGCTATCACCTTGAAAAATAATAGATTTTCAGTGTCATATAATTAAATAACCTAAAACTTAGTTGTCCCCTAAATAGAAATTTGTTTGCATGCTAGAATTGATTTTCTGCTTATAAACAGGTTATGTACCCGCAGATATACACGCTGATATTCTTTTCCTATCTTCATTTAGTGTGTTAGAACTGCTGTTCATAAGAGTCAATTTTTTTCAATTCCTGCAACAGAAAATTTGACATGAATAAATAATTAAGTCATAGGAGATAAATATAATTAAATTTTTAAGAAAGAAAGGAATGAAATGAAACTTGCCGTTGACCTGGTTTAGGTGGAACAAGTTATTTATCACTGGGATAATAGTGGCCAACTTTGGCATCTGAGCAGCAAAACAAAACACATATATTCATTTATGTAAGCTGTGCCAATAGTAGTCTAGATTCTTGCGCTAGGCTAGCATTAGCTACATCCTGTGCTGAAAGCAGGTTCTGTAGGCTGTTAGTGTGCTTGACTTCTGAGAAAAAGATTGCTGGTTCAAGGCTCACCCAAGCCTGTAACTTACAGTGAAAGTATAAAAATTTCCATGCCCACCCAGCAAATGGGTACTATTTATTGACATAAAAAGCAGCATAAGGGAAGGACTGAGCTTGCTTTGCACATGATGTTCTTCAGACATAGTGAATGAGGTTATATGAGTATGTACCTTTACTTTTGATTGATGGAAACTGTTCTTTTCATAAGAGTGAGGTTCCAGGCTGACGATAAAGACCATGTCACAACTATTATTAGCAGTAAATAAGTATTTGGAATTTTCTGTAATGTTACATAAGAGATATAATATTTTGGTCTAACCCATCTTTTAGAGATGACCAGTTTTTTGTATAAAAAGTTCTTAATGTGATGTTAATGGCTTATTATCTAAAGAGTATTGCTAAGTGTTGTGAGATAAAGGAGACAAAATCAAGGGACAGAATTTGAGGTGAAGTCTAGAATTACTAGAAACTCAAAGGACTAATTTGCACTGTTCCACTTTGTTCCATGAATGAACAAATTATGATCAAAAAGCTTTAATAACTAAATCAGTAATAAAAAAGGAGATATCTATATATGACAAATTAACTTTTGCAATTCACAGATGTCTTTTTATCTAACAATATCAATTATTTTAATCCCCAAATTAAATCCATTAGCATAGAAAATTGGGTTTATTAACCCACAGTCTGCTTCTGAGTAGATTTTCTTTGTGTGGATCACAAAAAGTAGAAAATCCTAAAGAATTTGTTGAAGGGATGATCAATAGAACCATGCATGTACTATGTTCGTAAATAGGTATCAGTCACAGTGACGATCAGCAAATATCTAAGGAAAGAGACTGGCTGCTTTTCTAGTTTTCTGTTCAGTTTTACATTCCCTTGTTCATGTGTTAGCAGTTGCTTAGGTTGGTTTTACCTTTCTCTCAATTTTTTGGATTTACATTTGATACTGTTGATCATTCTATTCTTCTAAACAGACTTCAGCACTCTTTTGGTATTCATAATATTGCTTTGTCTTGGTTTTGATCCTATCCCATGGACCGAACCCAGACTGTTTGTGTGAATGGTGTATGCTCAGATGCTTCTGTTTTGAGATATGGGGTCCCGCAGGAATCTGTCTTGGGTCCAATACTTTTTGTATTGTATATGTCCCCTCTATCTGATGTTATGTCATGCCATGCCATGTCACATGTGAGTTATGCTAATGATACACAGCTGTATCAGTCAGCTCTACTTACTGAACACTCTGGACTACTGAGACAGACACAGGAATGCATAGCTGACAAAGTCCTGGATGCTCCAAAACAGACTGCAACTGAATGACAATGACTGAACTGCTAATTGTCTAAAGAAATTTCTAAGTCATTCCTCTCTCTCTCATTCTCTGTCTATAAACAACTCAACTACTCCTTACTCCACCTCTGTTTACAGCAGGGTATCATTCTTAGTTTGACTTTTCATCAGCATATTTCTCATGTCTGCAGAATTGCTTACCTTGAACTTCATAGGATCAATACTATTCGCCATTATCTCACGACTGATACAACTAAACCTCTAATCTCTGCCTTTGTGCTATCAAGGATGGACTATTGTAATTTTCTTTTATTAGCTGGAATTCCCCAAAATCTTCTTGACAGACTTCAAAGGATCCAGAATAATGCTGCTTGCCCTATCTGCAGACCATCTAGTTATGAACATATATTATCACCTATCATTTGCTCTCTTGACTGGCTGCCAGTCATGGATCTTAAAGCCTACAAACTTTCCACTTTGACTTGGCTATTTCTGGCACTGGCCCT
This sequence comes from Pomacea maculata, assembly GCA_004794325.1. Lineage (NCBI taxonomy): Eukaryota > Metazoa > Mollusca > Gastropoda > Architaenioglossa > Ampullariidae > Pomacea > Pomacea maculata. The sequence continues at coordinate 1,379,245 of SRHC01000548.1, read as the reverse complement.
CTGTACCTCTCCGGACTCACTCCCATTTATATGCCCCCGTGACCTCTTCGCTTATCTTCTGACACCAAGTTTCTAAGAGTCCCAGTAGCAAAAACAAAGACTCATGGATGGAGGTCTTTCTCCTACCAAGCCCCATCAACTTGGATTACTCATCAGCCTTTGACACTTGATTCTTTTATCACCTTTAAGTCTAAACTTAAGACGCATCTTTTCCTAACCATAACTTGACGTTACCCTGTCCTGACCATGAGTGTGCATAATGTGTCTGTGATTTTGTGTATGAGTGGATGTGTGTTGTAGAAGTGAATTTGTTTGTTATATGTGAATAATGTGCATAGTTGTTGATGATTTAGTTTACATATTATTTATATAAAGCACTCTGAGCAAATCTTTGGAAAAGTGACATATAAAACTTCTTTATTATTGTTATTAATTTTTTTTCTTTGGACTTCTTTCCTGCTGTTTTGAGACAGAGAAAGAATGAAGTATAGCTTTCAACATCAGCATAAGTGTTGAACATACTTTTCAGGTCTTTATATTCTTGAATCATTCACTTTTATTTTAGGATGCCTATGGTATTTACCCATGTCAGCTTGTGTACTCTGCATATTTTAGTCTTCTAGCCTATTTTTCCGTTCTCTGCTGTTATACTCTTTGCCAGAGCTCCTGACTGTGAAGTCTCCACTAGGTCAACTTTTTTGATAGTATTGTATTCCACTTAACTAGATCTCAACTAGACACCAATTTCAAAGATAACTGGTTCATTTAAATTTCCTTTCTGGCATTTAGACTATTTAGCATTTTTTTCTGATTGAATGTTCTGTGCTTTTCTTTTTCTTAGTGGCTAAAATTATTGTTGAGAAATACTAGTTTATGGTTTGATAAAAATGAGCAATCTTGATGATTGCATTGTATTCTTGTGCATTGGTATTATGCACTGCTTACTGTGTACATTTCTTTCTGGTAGATATGTAATCCTTGAGGGACAAAGTTTAGGATTAAGTGGTAAATTGATTTTTTTCTCCATCCCAGATACAATTGCCTGCTTCCAGAGATTTTTATGCTCTTGAAAATAAAAACTAATAATTTGTTCCTAGAATATTTTTTTCTAGCATAAATTTTTTAAGCATTAACCTCTTGGCAAGAAATTTCGGTATCAGGGGTAGCAGCGAGATGGTTATGACAGTGCACTCTTCTGATATTATGGTCTTTTGTATAGTCAGTAACTTGTACATTTATAAAGCAATACTGAAATATCTATTGGGTTGTAAATTTAAAAAGATGACAAAGCTCAATGCAAGATACTAATTTCTCAAATGTAGGCAAGAACCCCTCACTTTCCATTCTTGAGATACATGCATACAAACATTACCATGCTAAGAAAGAGGTCACCAACACATAGTTGAGTTTGCATTGTAAAGGCCTCAGCCAATGGAAATTCTGAGATCATTTTTTAAGTAGGTGTATATGTGTACAAATGCAACATCACAAGTTTGATTCTCTATGCATGATGATATTTGAATGCATATATATTGAGAACAAATGGGGGCTATCTGCCCAGATTTTGAGAAATAATTTTTTGCACTGGTCTTTATCCAGTCATTAGAAAAATAATTTGTAATGCATCAGACATTCAAATTATTTATAAAACCCACTTGGCAGTCATATAACTATAGTCTTGACCTGAGAAGATAAATGTGATAAATGGATAAATGATAAGAATAAGGTGAAGAAAAGAGAATTTTTAGAGATAATTTACTGGCGATAGTAGTCTTTGGCTCTTTCCAGTTTGCTCAAAATATGCTTAGTCAAAAAAAAGTCTGCTGGATAATCAAGGAATTTTGAACCATAAATGGTTAAACATTTATCCATTCAGGGTTAGATCTTATGTTAAATCTTATATAATGCTATGAATATATTGTGGTGGTACTTTTGCAGGTTACCTGGACAAGGTGACTTGTTATGCCTGTGGTGTAGCCTTTCATGACTGGCGTGTAGATGCAGATGTGTGGACACATCATGCCAGTGCCTCACCTAAATGCCACCATGTTGTGCAAGAAAAAAACAGTGACTTCATACAAAAAGCTACTCAGACCAAGGTAACATATCTTATTAGTCTGCTGTCAGTGCTATGATATATTCTATTGACAACAAAGAATATATAGGAATCTTAGTGTCATACATACCAAAATACTGTAAAAGCTGTTTTGCCATGACAGAAAGTGAACAGACAGCCAATTCATGACATCTGCAAGAATTATTTTGAAAAATAATGACAAACAAAAACTTATGAAAAAATCCAAGTAATTTTTACATCACTGTAGACATTAAAAATAAATGCATAGTGGAAAGCAGGCAGAAAATCATTAGTATTGAACAGCTCAATATTACATTAACATAAAATTATAGCTCAGATAGCATGTTCTTCCCAAGAACATAGTAGTTGAGAGATGCCTGCATTTTTTCAGCTCTTTTAACAGCATATGAAAAAATTACAAATATACTAAATATCAGGCATCTGGTGCCTTTCGAGAATTTCTATATTGAAAGTAAGTATGTGATAAGGCATGTTAATTATACTTTTGTATCAAACACTTTCACTTGGTAATTTTATGTAAAAACACAAAAAAATCACAAAATGTATTCCCAAGTTTACACAGTCCAATCAAGCATGTGAGCTCCTTTCCTGTTACCTTCTCCCCACTACCTTCACACACACAAGGTATGTATTATGTATTTCCTAGAATCCATCTTGAGATATACGCAGAAACAGTTCCCAGTTGCCAACACTCTTCTGATATGCAGGTCAAATTTCCATAAATCTTGCAAATTAATTTTTGCATAAAGACATCACGCCATCAGTTTCTGGTTCATGCACATCACTACTTCCCTCCCATCAAATTCCACAACAAATTGTTTCTGCCTAAAAGAAAAAGCCAAAACCAACAGCAATTTTCAAAGCCTTCACCTCTACATGAAACCTAACCCTAAAATATCGTTAACCATAGCCTAAACCACAACACCAAACCCTTCCTATTGATGTCCCCAGTTTTTATAAATTATGTTCACACACACAACAATATCACAAGTCTTCCCCAAAGAAAGTACACAGATTTCAACCAGATCATTTGTGCCGCTAGACAGAACATTTCCACATGTAAGCAAGTTTACTTTTTCACAATAGTTTTGATCATGGTATGGAAAAAAATCCAGCATTCTTTATGAGCTCTTCTCTAATTTATTAGCTTACATGATTTTGTGGAAACTTAAGTTAATCTGCTTTATGATAACTTTCCAGTTAAATATTGAGAGACAGTCTATCAAACAGAAGAATGGGGGAAGACAAGTGATTGGTTTTGAAAAAGTGACTAGAAAACGTTTTTTTAAAAATATACTTTTTGTAAGATAATAACAGTAGCTACAGAATGCTGCTGCAGAATGATATATCACATGTTGAGTTGTGTCTAAAAGGTCCAAGATGACATTTTATCTTTGTTTTGTGATTTTTACTTTACTTAGACTAAATGGTAAGGAAACCATCTTGTGGATTTTTCATAATTTATTAATACTTACTTTGCTGATAATTTTATGAATTAAACTGTTGTTTAGTAGATAAACGAAATATAACATTTCACAAGATTTTAATTGGCTGTTTATTAAAAATATTTAAGTTTTAATTTGTAACTGCTCCCTTTTCAATGATAATTCATTTTTACATTTTCCGAGAAGGCAATCATACTTTTAAGAATATTAGAACAAAATTTCCGTTGCTGAAAACGTCTAACAGGTCATTTACATTTTCAAGAACGACAGTAATGATGTACTTACAGATGGTCGGTAGACCATGGCAGGGCACACCGGTAGATTAAGTTCACAGCCAGCTGTGATATGGAGAAATTCCATTGAAAATCTTGAAATTAAATAATCTGAGAACTGCTTTTCGTGACCACACTTTTTAAAAATGTTGTTCTATTAAATGGTAACAGATCTATTTTCGTCTTGACTGCTTGAGAATGGCGATAGCCAAACATACCAAGCCAGATCAACACGATCGTAGATACTATTTTACAAGAAACCCAAGACGTTGTAGCTGTCGAAATCAGACTGCACGATTGTAGCACTCATCTTTGTCTTGTAGTTTTTTTCCTTGCAAAACTCCTTTTTCTTCACGCAGCAACTGCTGGAAACTCAGCCATTTGTTAACTTGCTCAGCGGACGGAACCTTGCTTCGTTGGCGTCTTTTTTCATTTACTTCGCAGAATCAAAGATCAGAACATCAAGTTTTCTTTCCCATGTTTGTTAACCATCACTGTCTTATGAAGGTTATTGTCAGTCAGGAACAGTACCTTTCTGGCATCCATGCAGGTTCTTTTTTTTTCCTGCTTTTTTTTACTAAAATCAATGTTGAAAATCTTTGTTTCTGTAGAAAACTGCAATGCAGCGTTCTTTGATTCGTTAAACTCTTGTTGATGTTGGAAAAGAAATGCACTTTGTGGAATTTTCAACAGATGTATGTATTTGTTTCCTTCTGATCTTTGTGTAGCTAGCAGAAGGCAGAAGTGATCTCCCAGTAAATGGAGTTGTCTCTCATGAAGGCATCCAGCCAATCAGAAGGCTTTTCTATCCATGTTGGGCTTGCTGTTGCCAGCGAACTTAATATGGGTTCGATGGTTGGCCAAAGTCAAGGTGTTATTTCTGGACATTGGGAAAGCGTGATTTTATTTTTGGAGCTTAGTCTCGAGGCGGGAACCAGCCTGCGGTTTGATGAGGGTCTGTAAGGGTTGGAACCATTGGTGATAGCGTAAATTTAAAATAAATATTCAGTTTTGTGGTTGAAATAATTCATTCGGATGTAAATATAGTGAACCGTTAACGCTTACAGTTTGAAAAATCTGGATACAATTTTGAAACAATTTTAGAAAAGCAAGTCAGTGTAACCCGAGAGGACCTCACTGACCACTGGGCCGTAGAAGATAATTGCAGACCTTCACAGGCGTTTTGTTGATGACCTTTGAAAGGTTACATCGATGGTCGGAAAATTGTTTTCGTCTGATATGTATCGTAGAAACACTGGGCCCGCTTTATCTCGAAGTACATGGCCACAGCCTGCTTTCAGGTCAATAACATCTTGCTGATAGCGTACGTAATTTTCAAAAAGAATAAAACATTAAAGGGAAGTTTTAAGTAAATTGCTTCCTTTTCATCTAGTCTAAATGGAAAGTGACTGACAGATTACCTTGTTTGCAACGTGACCGAATAATGTTTAAAATCCATAGGCATAGTGACTCGTTTAGCGTTCAAAGGAGAAAGAATTTTTGCTCCTTATTATCAAAGCGGCCGCACAGTATGACCACAATTGGCTGTGGAATATTTAATATAGGGGACAGTATGGATGCTATACTCTTTTAGACTTTAAAAAAGCTTTTGACTTTATTCCTTTCAATCACTTTTAACATCATTCTCGCCGCTAAACTTTTTTATACGAAATCTTTAGACAGTGTTAAAGAATATAAGCAAATTGCACGATATTTTCTGATACTACAACATTTTCACAATGCTTGTTACAGGGAGAATTTCTGGGACCATTATTTATGCTATGTTTTAATTATAATTATGGTAAAAATAAAATTAACTATAAGTATTTCAGTGATAAGCAGCATAATAACTCGCTAGCATGAAATTCGTGAGTAGAGCTATACTAAAACACGTAGGAAACTCGCAAATTCTGTTTGCTTAACCCTCTAACGGCCGCTACGCTCTAACAGGCCCCAACCGAAGTTTCGCTATTTATAAAAATCCAAACCGTTTATCACATTATGAAATTTGTTGACATTTACACTTCAGGAGTGGACTCATCGTGGATACAAATAATGCTCAAATACCTGCAAAAATCGTAGTGCACATTAAATTTTATCGTTACCCACCTATTAACGTATGGACTTCATGTATAAATGCCACGTGTTTACGAATGAATTCAAAGAAATAAACATCGCGTCATCTAAATTTTCCCTTCGCCTATGTGTGCCTGACTTAACAATATTTCTTGTCTCTGTGTCGAATAGTGTCCCTTTAGAACCTATTTTGGTGTTCACTTCCCCTGTCTTCATCCGAGAATATGCACCGCGTAGTGGTGGACCCAACAGAAGTTGCTTGCTTATTGTACGATGATTACAGTAGTGATTTGTGACATTATAAAATGGACGAACAAGAAGGGGGAATAAATTTATCGCGAAAACTGGAAGAAGATGACGGACAATGAATTCGAATGCTTTATGATGATTTGGGCTGGTGTCTATAAAGCTCAGGATGAACCGATAGAATGGTTGTGCAGCAAGAAGCACGGGAAGAGCTATTTATCCAAAAGCTATGTTCAAAGCTAGATTAGTGCAACTGAGGAGAGTGCTGCGGCTGCTGAGCAATGCCAAAGGTGACCCGATGAAAAGCTATCACCAATCTCTGAAATCTTTTATGTTTGGATCGATAACTTGAAAGAATGTTACGAACCTTCAGAAAATGTGACTGTTGATCAACAAATAGTCGCCTTTAGGCGCAGTTGTCCTTTCAAACAATACATTCCTAGCTAGCCAGGGAAATGTGGTACAAAAATCTGGGTCTACTGTGACACCACAACGCTTTGTTTTGAATTGCCAAGTATACACTGGAAGAAGACCTGACCAGCCAAGAGAACAGAACCAGGGTGAAAGAGATGTGTTGGACATGATCTCTGGGTTGCAAAATAGTGGAAGGAGCATAACGATGACAACTTCTTCACTAGCTCTGGGCTGGGAGAGAAACTTCATGCTAAGAAGTTTACCTTGTTGGGGACTATTGGTAAAATCAAACAAGTAGATTCCACGTGCTCTTACAGAAACAAAAGGGAGGCAAACAAATACTACACTTACGGGATGCTGGCTTCTTATTGCCCAAAGAAAAACAAGGTAGTCATTACTTTTAGCACTTCTCGTGATCAACTCGATGTTGCCAACACCACGGTAGAGGAAAAACCTCATTTTATTTGGGACTACAAAAAGGTGGTGTCGACACAATGGACCGACTGAATCACTGCTCCGCCACAAAACTATTTAAAAGAAAACTATTTTCATGCTACAGGGATAGTCGCAGTACTCAGTCTCTATCCCGTACGAATATCGCTAGCCATCTGCCATAATAATTATATAGAACACTTAATTAGCTCTTTACCTACCCCAAGGGAGATGAGCGTGAAGGTGCTGCCATGCAGTGATTACAAAAAGGCTTGTATCAGTAAATGAAGTAAATTATTTATTTTATTGGCCTTTCTTTTACGTGACGAAACGAGGTCAGCGTGAATTTAGCGCCTCTTACTTATTAGGTCATTTGACTCACTAAGAAGATCTACATAGCCTCAACATCTCCACTGCTTTACTTTCCTCCCTCCTGTATGTATATATATACACACACACACATACATATATATACACGTGCGTGCCTTCATGCATGTAAGTAGATTAACAAAATAAATGTATTTTCGTATGAATTTTATTTAGCTTTTAGTTTAAAAAGAAAGCATTTCTGTTTTCAGCTGATCGTGAAGGTGATCAGACCAGAGGGGCGAGAGGACGGGGTGCCGGGTAGTCGGACGCTGGATGTGGATGCCATACAGGCAGCTTATGCACGTCAGTACACGAAGGAGCAAATCCTTCATGCCGTCACCAAATATTTCGTTATGACGTGTGAGTGTTGGGAATGTGAGCCGTTTTTGAATGTCAGACACTTTAACTGTCAGTTAATCATTACTTTGTCGGTTTAGAAAATGTTCGAATTCCAGAGGCAGTTTGTAAAATCGTTTTTTTTTTTAAAGTCTAATCAGTCAGATCGAAGTTAAGCGGGGACTGAAGAATAGGATGGTAAACATTTAGGATGGTTATTTGTCCGGAAAAGGTTTTATGTGTTTCCCTCGCCTGTTGCAGCCAAATTTCCAACTGAGGAACTGTTGCTGGGCATCCTCAGCGCGGCCGATGAAAACAACGACGCGAGGAGGAAGCTACGGCACGATTTGCATATTCAAGAAACAGCGGTGCAGGCCAAAGACCAGGAGTTGCAGGCCAAAGACCAGGAGTTGCAGGCCAAAGACCAGGCGTTGCAGACCAAAGACCAGGCGTTGCAGGCCAAAAACCAGGCACTACATATTAAAGACCTGGTTATTCAGGTAGGACTGAACAATCTTTTGTATTTTTCCGATGCTTGTCGCTTTTTCATGTTTCAAACTTCTGACCTCTATGGCTTGTGTTGGTACAGCTTATCGTGGGTATTTACGACCCTTTGAGATAATCAGTAGCTAGTACATTGTTTATTCGAGAAGATGTCCTGTGACACATGCATGCGTGCTGGTCTGTTTTTCCATGTTCCACTTGTCACCATTTTGTGCGAGATGATATGAAAAGCAAGTAAGATATTTTAAGAGGTGATTTAAGTTTCGGAGGGGCTAGAGAATTATACTAAGTTTACAACCAGTGATCAAGGGCGTTTGCTCACATTTACACTTCACATTGACATACACAAGCAGACGTTTTCTTTCACCTTCACTCACGTGCGCGCGTATGTGTACGCGTATGCGCGTAATAGCACTATCCATGGTGATGCCATTGAGATAGTCAACACTTATAAATATTTAGGTACTATTTTTGATGATAAACTTAAATGGGATGTGAACACTGACATGATCCTCAGGCGGAGCCAGCAACGCTTATACCTGCTACGGAAGCTTCGGTCTTTCTCTGTCAGCCCAGTTATTCTCACTCGGTTCTATCAGTCCTTCATTGAGAGTCTCATCACCTTTTCTTTCACATCTTGGTTTCACAACCTCTCCGTAGGGAACAGGAGCAGCCTTGTCTCCCTTGTTAAGATCTGTTCCAAAATCACCGGAACCAAGCAGAGGGATTTAGCCCTCTTCAATAAGCAGCAAATCCTTAGGATGGCATCTCGTATCCTCACTATTCCTTGTCATGTGTTGGCGAGTGAGTTCTCACTCCTGCGGTCTGGTCGCAGATACGCTGTACCGGTCAGTCGAACGAACCGTTACCGCAACTCGTTCATTCCGCGAGCCATTTACTTCTTAAATTCCACTAGCTGTGATGATGTGTCAGCCTGAGGTGACCTTGTTGCGGGGTGCCCACTGAACCTCCTGTTGCTGTGTTACTGTATGAGTGGGTGTGTGTGCACATGTGTGTGTGTATGTCGCCAGAATCTATTCCCTCTCATCTCCTACATAATCTTCCCTCTAGTGTGCTGGCGTTGCATCATACCTGTAATTGCCCTTGCGGATTAATAAAGTTGTATTGTATTGTATGTGTACAAACAAAGGAGAGGATTTCGAGATGAAGAGTAAAAAACAAAGAAGCTCTCATCATCAAGAACATTTTTTGTTTGTTTTATTAGAACAGACACTTATGGTCACATAGGCTTGCGTAATTTTAGTAAGACGTTTTGCAGTGCAAACATTTTGTAGTACTATTAAAAACAATGAACATTTTTTTTTTAAAAAAAAGGACACGTAGTCTGGTTTTTGTCCCATGGATTAATCGTCACCGCCAAGCATCTTGCGTAGTGCGTCGCATTGAGGTGTTAGAGCGTATCTCTAATTAGAGCTATTTTTTATTACGATCTCAGTAAAATTGATAAAAATAGTAATACAAACATGAGTAAAGCACATTTCCACGTGGATATGCGAGCTCAGTGCGCTGCATACGAACCAACAGTAAATCTTACAAGAAACAAAAGCGTTAGCAAGCAGACGACGCTGTGACAAAACATGAAGTAACTGCATGGAGGAAGAACTGAAGAGTTGGGAAACAGTGCTCTTGATTGTGCAAGATGTTTCTTGAAGAGATGGGTTTTAAGGCAAGATTTGAAGGCTTCGAACGCAGACGTTTCGAAGATGAAGGGGAAGAAAATTCCAGACAGTGGGGCCTGAGAAGGAAACGGAGCTTCGGCCAAATTTCTTCCGTCCAATGCAGGGCATAGAGAGGAGGTTAAAGGCCGATGTTCATGTAGGCGTTTTCTGAAATGCTTTCGCCCGCGCGAGGGAAGGTAGGATACACGCGGTGCCGACAGCTAGCGGTCAATTGCCCCCAGTTACTACATCGATAGATCAAAGAGACCGACTCAGGTGTTACGGCGCCAGTACAGATATTTAAGATTTCAGCTTATCTGTAGCTGAGTCGACTCACCTGTTCTGTCATTATGCTACACGAAGGACGCGATGTCACTTGTTTTGTATTCACAGAACTGTGTCACAACGGTCACATTTATGAAGTGACGTCATCCTTACATACGTCAGATATCGCGAGCTGTGTCGTCAGTGCAGTACTGTCATGACCTTATATGGATGTTTGTTGCCAGCCGACATCACACGCACATGTAACACACGCATGTAACAGACAGCGCTGAGGGATGGCGATACAAAGAATTCAGGTGGACGCTGTTTCTTTTTCAACCTTCAGCAGCATCACTGCCATTGTTAGCGCTGTATGCATCAAGTGTAACAGTATATTGCACATCAGGGACACACAGAAGCCTGACGCAAGAATACACCCATGTACACGCATGCAAACACATGCACGCAATTTTTTTGTTAGTAGACACATTAAGGCAAACATATTATAAATGTTTTTAAACAAGAGTTCTTTTTTAAAATATGGACATAAGAATGCCATACGTTTCTATAGTGTTAACCTCCGTGTCATCAACTTTATTTATTTTTCCGGAGAAACATTGAGATGGTTAGAACAAATAGTCTGGAAAACAATACAGAGCTCCGTAGACATGACTAGCAGCATCAGTCCTGCACACTGTAGTCAGGCTTGCTCTCATACAGCGCACCTTGACATTCCTCTTTCTTGGAATAGTTTTTGTCGTGACAAATTTGTGATTCGAAAGTAAAGTCAGCTTGGGAAGAAAGTTTACTAGGGATTTCTATAGGCGGAACAGGCAAGTGGAAATGAGCTGGCCAGAGATACAAGAATCGTGCAGGGCATTGCATAACTTATTTGTATGCAGAGGGTACTTTATATGCATTCTTCCATCAGAATTATCAAACAGCATTGCTGACATACTGGATTCTTTCTCTTCAGCAAAATAGGAAAACCACTGTCCCTTGTATACCGACAAATTAGAAGGTGTCAAGCTGCCATGCTCAGACCATTTGCTGGGTTTTTCTCTGCAGGAGGTGATCCAGAAGAAAAATCAAGTTATGCAGGAGAAGGACCAGGCCATGCAGCAGAAGGACCAGGCCATGCAGCAGAAGGACCAGGCCATGCAGGAGAAGTACCAGGCCGTGCAGGAGAAGTACCAGGCCGTGCAGGAGAAGGCCCAGGCCGTGCAGGAGAAGGATCGGGCCGTGCAAATGCACCGGGCCATGCAAATGGAACTGGATCTAAAGAACCAGGAAATTGAACGTCTGCGGCAGCAGGTGAAGAACTTGGTGGCTTTTAACAATAGTCATCAGCCATCATCTCAGCCATCATCTCAGCCATATGGTGAGTAGAACTTCTTCAGGTTTTCAATGTGAACTTAACCATTTCTTTGAATTATAAGTTTTTTTTCCATGATTTCCTTCAAGTGACTGTTCACCCATTAAACTATTATATATAAAAAAATGCTTTTCCTTTCACTAGATAGACAAGGATTCTATCATTATACTCACTATTATTTAACACAAAACATTGTTTACAAGTATATATAAAATAGTATGAATACAAAATCCAGAATTTTTTACAAATTAAACAACTTTCCTAACAGATTTTTGACTGTGGCTATGAAAGTCACATAATTGATAATTTATGTCTGGCTAAGCAGGCCTTTAAGAGTGAGCAAAAACATAAGGCTCAAGCAAAGCAGCTATATTCTGCCATTCCTGGTTTTTTCCCCATATGTGAGAGTATGTGTGTGTGGATATGTGTGTGAATCGATATGTGTACATGCATAAGTCATCACATAAGTTTGTAATATATGTACACCATGTAAGACACTGTGATAGGGTGATTCGAAACTGGTGAGTGTAAACTGAACTCCACATAAAGCAGATAAAGTGCTGCTGGAAGGAGGGAAACAGATTTCACAAACTTGTGCAACAAGAATATCGAAGAAAGAGACAGAGATCACGAATTTAAGACTTTTTGTATGTTCAGGTTTGTTTGAGAAACCTTGGCCATTCATTCCATAATCAATCACTTAAATCATCACCACATAGTGATTTAATTTTAATCCCCCAATCCCCTTTCACTGAGCGGGCCGGTGGCGCAACGGTTAGCGCCTGTCACTAATACAGTGAAGGTTGGCTGCCCAGAGTTCATTTCTCGTCTCGGGCATGCTGTTCTTTCTCTGCACGTGGCATCTGTTTACAGGGCTGGCTGCTTGCCGTAATATAGCCTCAGTTGCTGACACGGCGTAAAACACAATTCCCCCCCCCCCCACTTTCACTGAACATGTTTTCTTAAGACAGTTGCTCTGGCTGTTGAACATAATCATCATATGACCTTTGGTGACTGCCTTTTAATATTAACAGCAATCAAAATTTAGCAGTAAATATTTCTTGTTCAGTGTGTTAATGAATTGATTTTATTTTGCTCAGTACTGGCTTATTACACTGTCTGCACCATAGATACAAAACACATGATTAGGTGAGGTAATTAGCAGCTGTCCTTGTCCTTGTCTGGTACCACTGGAAGGTGTAATTACTTAACTTGGCAGTTCACTACTTGCTTCATGAAGTCAACAAACATGTAAATCACATTTAATATTGTCAGTAATATCTAATTGAAACCATCTAACTGGTGAACATACAATGACATTACTGAGCACTGAGTAACTGGTCTTGTTGTCTCATTTACAGATGCAGGTGAGAGAAAAATCAATATCCTGTCTCATAACCTAAAAGTTAACATTCTTAATGCTTTATGTTGTTTCAGCTACAAGTGAAGGCCAACAAGAAGTAGGTTGTCAAGAGAGGGACAACATCCCATCATCCATTACATGTAAAGTGTGTCTCAGAGCAGAATCTTCAACTATTTTCATGCCATGCAGTCATGTCAGCACCTGCACAGAGTGTGCCTCTGCCTTATACTCTAGAGAACAGCCTTGCCCAGTGTGTCGAGGAAAGATTGAGCAAACATTGCCAGCTTTTATCAGCTAAATTCATGTTTTGTCAACAGAATTTGCAAGTTGATGTCACTTATTTCTTCTGAAAGAAGACTGACTCACATGGCAAATATTTAGTTTGCCTGTTATACATGAAGGAATTTTTCAGCACAGGGTGTAGATCCGAAAACTATTTTCAGCTGAAAAACAGGTCTTGAACTGCAAACAGGAGTTAATTTGCATCAATGATGCTATGAAGCTTAGAGCATCCCCAGTACACAGAGGCAAGTTACAGCCTCAAATGGAAGGGAAAAAAAGCTTGTTCTTTGATCTGTTTAGCTGAGAAGAGTTTTTCAAATAATGTGAGGAGCATTGGTGAGATCATGTCCTAGCAATCTGTTCATTGAAATGGATGCAGTGCCTATATCACCTAAATGCACTGTCAAATATTTCTGGTGATGGGTTGTGAAGTGCATATTTGAAGAAGCTTACTGAACTGTTTGGAAAAGCCAGTTTGTGCCATAAACTACAAGAGCAGCTGTTTATGTTGGAGATCTGTGTTTCCCATAGAAGGTCTTCCAGGTTACTTGTGATCTTCACATCTCCCATGAAATATGCCCAGCAGATTGCAGGTGATTTCACTGAAGCAGTCCTGTCCTGATCTCTTTGTAGAAAGGACTCTGGTCTTCAGGTTGGTGTATGAACTGCACAGGTAATGACATCGAAATGGCTTTATAAGGGTAGTGCTTCTGCCTCTGGTGCATCTAAGACATTTGAGAAGATTGTGAAATTGGTGATTGTATTCATATGACATGGCTGAGATGTTCAAGTAGAAAGCATCTTGGCACAGTTCCGGTGATGAGAGAAGGTATCTGGACTAAAGTTTTAAATACCTTGATGTCTTGAGCAAGCTACCTTTGATGGTGGGATGAAAGTGACATCCTGTGAAAGGTTTACCATCTTGATGGAACCTTATCAATGAACATGCTGTCTACAAGACATTCAGGTGTCTGAGGGGCAGCATACCTCATTGGCAGAAAATGTGTTCTTATTACTCATTTGAACAGATGTCTGCTATAACAAAGAGTTGAAGGAAACAAAAGCATGGAAACACAAGAATAGGCATCCAGGAGTGAGGTCGTAATTGACCACCCTTATGGTGGTATGTGATATAGGCTGGTGCTCTTGGCAAAAAGCAGCATAACATGATCAGAGCCTGTTTATGTGTAAATGACAGATTTTCAAGTCTTAGCTCTCTGGGTGACAGTTTATTGCCGGCAAAGATATATCACTGCTTTTCCTAACATCAAGGATGAGAAAAGCTAGCAGAGCATGTGCTGTATATATTTAAATTTTAGTATGGGCATGTGTGCATAAAAAGCTTATGTCAGAAATTAAAGTGACAGAAGATGGTGGTACAGAATGTGCCAGAGGAACATTCCCTCTCACACACACACAATGCAAAGACATCCAGATACATAGGCATACGTACTAATGAACTTTATTATTTTAATCAATTCTTTTGTAAAGTTTCAAAATGAAGATTAAGTGAATGAGATTGTGCTAGAAGATATCAAAGAAAGGTCAGAATTATTGGTCAACATAGATATGTACATAATTTCCCTGTAATAAACATTGCTGTGAAGCTTGCATTCCTCTTCAAGAACATTAGCAAGTAAGAGGACAGTGACATGCTGCACACTGCTTGCTAAATCCACTTCATGTGTTTAATACTACAGGCATGTTTTATTGACATGTCACCATTGTGGCATTTTCTTATGGGTCCTCATTGATTTATCTTATTCAACATCATAAACACTTCAACCTGAGAGAAAATATGTTTTTGATTTTATAAAGATGAAAATGTTCATCAAAGGTCAGTGTGTGACCTAGAATCCAAATGCCAGAAGCAGTTACAGAAAATTCACCTGAGACCAAATGTTGGAGGCTAGTCATGGAGAGGTTGGTAAACTAGAGTTAAGCTAGTTGGCGAATAGTTTAGGAAGTAACTGGACTTATGTCAGCTCCTTTTACACATTTAATGAAAACAACTGCAGCTTTCAAGGAACACTGCAGCTTGTCCTGGGCTTCTCGTTGATGACTTGTGGTCTAAAGTTGTCTATGAATCCAAACTTGTTTGGCAATCTGAGCGATTGGATATAAACTACAGTTACAGCATGACTGCACGCTGCCACAAAATGTTCAAGATAACCACACCACAGCAGCATGCTGCTTAATTCACTGCCACTGCATACACCACACTGTGCAACACATCATGCTAGCATTTATTTGCTGTTTTTATTATACTATAAAGATATTCATTGTAAATTATATGATATATTATGTGAAACATAGATGTGGAAGCATTTTTGAAGAGGAATGTTCAAGGCTATATTTTGACAAACTGTAGTAGATAGCATGGGGCTCACAAATCTATGAAATGCTTAAAAAGTCTTTTTTAAAAATAAAAATGTGTCATGTTAACCATAAATAGGTTTAGTTAATTTATCATAAACTTTTTACCACGGTTACCAATGATTCTAAATTATGGCAGTTGTACAGCTGGTTGTTTGGGTAAATCTCTTGAAAACATGGCAGCATCATCTGTAGCATACTGATGTGTTCAAATTCATGCAGCCATTCTTTGAAAGGCAGCAGCTCCATTAATAACCATATGCACTAAATCATTTTTTTCTTAATTCAACACCTGAAGAAACTGGCAGCGTGTGAAATAAAACATTGATAAAAGATGTTGAAAAGGTTAACATTCTCTATTAATAATACTTTTACTAATATTGGTAATAAACAAGAGGAAGACTAACTTGTCATTTCTGAATATTACATCATTCCAGCATCACAGGGAAATAGTCACTATCTCGTAAGACTTAACTGCTCAGATCACATACAGAAGTGTCATGACTTCTTTGGCATTAGACAGCACATAGAAATTCTTCTATAAAACATAAAGAAAAATACTTGGCTTTGCTTAGGCAGATAATTGTAAATAATGCATAATTTTATAACCACAGACATGCAATGAATGAGAAAGTCAGCTCATTATCTGTGCCACAACAGAAGTCTATGTTTGAGGCATGCCTATGCAAGAGACAAAGTTCAAAAACACTTTGTAATTTTCTTGAAGATTTAGTGTCACATTATAATCCTTTTTATTGTACAAACATGAACAAGCAAGAGACCTAGGATTTTTACAGAAGGAAAAAATGTCAAAAATTAGATTTAAATTCTAGTGGAATACATATATTTGGTAATATCTATTTCTTTTATTTCTTATGAAAATTCTATATTTATGCCATAAAGAAACTTTTTCATCAATGATTTTGTTGTTCAGTGTCCTAATAATTAGTAGCTTAGACATTTTATGTGCATTTTATTTTATGTTATGAAGTGTGCATTTTATGTTTTACACCTTTACAAATTTATTATAAGAGCAGTTATACTTTAAAGCATACTTTCTGATTAGGCAGCTTTAGGCTTTTCCCTGTGGTGTACTACAACAGATCTTACAGAGAGGTGGATCTCTTTTATCATCAACACTACATGTATTTATTTGTATATAATGTAATGTGTACATTTCAAAGATTGAGAGCTTATTGCTCACTGTCTTAGTGAGGCAGTCGCCACAAGGTGATTGTAGTGAGTGAGAGTTGATAACAGTGTCTATTCGTCTTAGTTTCTTTATGCTTCATGAGCAACTAAAAGCTGTATATCCCTTTGTTCATGTATTGTACATTATCTCGCCTTTCTCCTACACTGACTCTTCTTATTTTCTTTCCTATCACTTTCCTTTAATCAACAACCATGTACAGATATCTATGTATAGTTATAATTCTGCACTCCAACTCTTGTTTATTCTCATTCTCTTTCCTATAATTTCCCTGTTTATATTTGTATATACCATAAATATTGTAGATTAAGCTGCAAAAGCTAGTCACTTTGATACTGATTATTATAAAGTTGAACAAATAATGTTGGACAGCTTTTAGTGCTTTTATGAGGTATAAGTGTTATATTATGGAAGATCCAAAACATAAGAAAAATAGCTGAACAACTGCCTGTTAAAGTAGCTGAACAACAGAAACAATTTTTGATTATAGAAAACACAAAAACTCTGACATAATTTCCTGTTTTAAGGAAAGCTGGCATAAAGAAATGTCTGTATCAGAATTCTTTTTAATGAACTTATATCAGTTTCTAGATTTATGTCTTGTAGGAAAGAGGCTTACACTGACTTATGGACACCACTTTCTTACCATTCTGTTTCTGTCTTTGAGACTATTTTACTTACATGGTCTTGTCATTCTGTTTGTTTATTTTATACTTTGTTGTTACCTTATACATTGTTGGGATCAATTTCTTTTTCATGAACTAGGAACAAACATTTTTCCACAATGTGTATAAAATTTATGAACAAAGAGCAGCTTATGTGCATTGTATTATAATGTGAACCTGTCACACATTTGAAAAACTTGACTTTTTATGGCAAAACTGTTTTAATATTGAATTTAAAACATAGCAAATACATCACAAATTTGTTAAAATATAAATTTTGTATGGGAAATAATTGTTTCCTTTTCATGTGTTTTATATTTTCTGAAACAGAATCAAGCTTCCCCATGTATATATATAGATGAAAAGGAAAACTTTTCTGTCATTTTATAGGTGTGTTACCTTTAGAGAGTTCAAAAAGTATCTGAACATGCAGAAACTGGTGGTGTCAAATCAAGCCATTCTCAAACTCCTCTGGTTTTAGTATACAGGAAGTTTGAGTGTAGAATATACCCATCACTCTCTGCTTGTGTGAGATATTTATGAGCCCTAAAGATGCTACATCACCTTGAGCGAACACGAATTCTCATAAAACTGAAAAAAAAAAATGTGTACAATTTTAATGCAGCTGTATTATAAATGTATTGATAGCTGTCATGTCAGTAGACTCAGCACTATATTAAAGTATATACAAAGCCTTGCAGTTTATTTCATATTTTGTGTTCATATGTGTCTGTGCGCATGTATTTGTTCCAGCATATGTTGTTGCAGTAACTACTAGGGTTAATATCTCATCAGATTCTCTGATGACTGCTCTCTAGCTCTTCTCAGTGGCCCAGTATAGATACCCATGGATTGGCTTTAGATGAATTTATTAGTTGTTTGGTGTGATGACAGTTTCTTAGAATGCAATGTAAGACCAAAGAGATTGTCTTTAATTTCCACCAAAATTCTCCACTAATTTCTCTCTGGGATAAATAAAGTCTTATGACTTCTCACATAAAAATATCTCCACAAGCCAGTAATCATATCAATGTGTATGTAGCTCCTTGTGAGACTAAATAAAATTGTATTTACATAATGTGATCAGCTCCCATCACATCAGTATTCCCTCAAAAGCTCAAATAAAGTAAACCTTGTTAATTTTCTATAATTTTCTAACTTAGTGTCTTCTGTCTCCGTCATAGTGTTCGTCTAAGATCATAGTCACACCGGGGAGCATTTCGCCCTAGTCATATATACCCCCACAGCGTGACACTTTGACTTGTCGGTGTTGGGACAAAATGATCTTACCTGGGACGACATGGACATAGCTGAGACAATTTGACTCAGGCTGTGGGGGGTGGGGTAATGACCGGTGACGTCATACAACACCTAAATTTGTTTAATCAATCTGCTTTATTTGAATGTTTTCTTTAATTATTGATCAATTTAGTTTCCGCTAGTCAGCCGATTAAAAGCTAAGTAAGCTTAACAAAGATTTTGTGTCGTCAGAGAGTGTTGTGTCGTATCAAAGACGTGTATAGGGATATTAGTTCGTGGTCGTATCACATCATATACAGACATCAGTCCATAAATACACGCCCATGGTAGTATCGTGCGTCTCGGGAAGACAACTGATAATATGTCTGTCGAAAGACCTAGAAATTGCCTCCCTTCTTGAATTTCCCAGTTTTTGCCTTGCTACTACATTTCTTTGTAAGTCTATCACAAGGGGGTGTAAACGATAACAGACTGTACATTAAGCAATAATGAACGCTCTGATACACTAAATAGTGATGAAATCTTTGGTGGTGTTTCTGACTTTGAGCGCTAGGGGAAGTAAGCCATGATCGTACTAAAGATAACTCTACCCTTTCTTCAGCGTCGACTGCTTCTGTGACTGTGAGTAAAATTGTTGCCTATAAGTTTGTTTGTAGCGCCGTAACTGCTTTCGTTGCTGCAGCGAAAACTATTTTTTAAGCTCAACGCATTTGGGAATCTTGTTACCTAGAACAATTTTTCTTTAAAACTTTAGTTTCCTTCTGTTGTGTTTTAGAGACGTCACAGAGTGGTTTGACTAAGCTTGGTCAAAGCGGTGTGTTTTTCTTTTTAGTTTTATCACGAGTGTGATGATTAATATCATGATGATTATTGGCAGTATCAGATACAAAATTTATACGTGTTACTACATATGCTGTCAACAGAACCTTCTTTTTAGTATTAAAAATTAGTTTCCATCATCGTGTAAAGTTGGATAGTCCAAAGTTCAAAACGCAACCTTTAATCAGTATAGTTCTTTCTCTTCACGTTTTGTAGTAAAGAAATCACAAATTACTAAAAGTTTAATAGCAGGGTCTCAACCAGAAGCAGACAAAAAGAAGTAGACAAAATTACCATATTCCAAAAAACTCAATTACCTACTTAACCTGCTGCGAACCTAAAATTAGTAGTTTAGAGAGAGATTTGAAAGGACAGGAAGAAAAGTGAAGTTTGAAGGATAACCGCGATATTTATTATAAAGCATGTCTGCAAAAATATACACAATGCTAAATACATGTATAAAAATAATCAAACATGTAAATCGCATTTCCTGGTGTGCACATGAAATACTAATGAACCAACAGCTAGTCAACCAAGAAACAGAAGCATCTACAAAAAAAGACATGATGCCCCCCCTCCCCCACCAAACTAGGGAAACTCTATTTCTCTCTCTTTCACACACACACAAACGGATTAAATGGCATGTACATGTTATCGTTTTATTTAAACCCGACTCCAGTCTAGCTGTTTCATCAGTAGGTTGACATCATTAGAACTATATAAGCTGGAATGTTACCATTTTGAAGGTTGACTTCATTTTGAAGAAGAATTATTTTTTTAGTAGACAATGTTGAGGCAGCTGTTCCAAGGCTTAAGAGGTGCAAATGAAATGCTACCACTGATCCAGACCAGGCTGACCTCAAGCAAGAGCAGTCCGAGACTGGCAGGCAAGGTGGCCATAGTCACTGCATCCACAGAGGGGTGAGGAACAGTTATAAAGCATCTGTTATTGCATTACTATGCTTTTACCACATGTTAATAGCAATATGAAGTATACATTGACAAAAATGTAAAGTGTATTACATTGTCTTCTTTTGAGAGTATTTGAGAGAAGAGATTAAATATTTAAAAAAGTTTCTTGGTAAATACCTTTTGCACTCAGCATTTTAATCTACAAATACAAATAAAAACTATATGCCTATATCCTGTTTTAGGATAGGTCTGGCTATTGCCAGAAGGTTGGCTGAGGATGGTGCTAAAGTTATGATCAGCAGTCGGAAACAGAAGAATGTTGATGCTGCTTTGCAGAGCTTGAGGAGTCAGAACTTACAGGTGTCTGGGATTGTGTGCCATGTGAGCAAAGAAGGTGACAGGGCTAAACTGATTGAAGAGGTATAACAATAGTTTGATTTCTATAGGAAAAGACATTCTTTGACATACTCACTGGCTTACATCCCCAGCTTCAAGAATTGTTTTAGGTATGAATGTGTTCAGTTTATACATTTCATATCTCTGGTCCTAGACTTGTGGCTTTTAGGATATCAAGCTTTGTGTATAAGCATGCTCAAGTTATAAGTATGTTTATCTGTAGTCCAGAGGTTGTGCATATAAGAAGAAAGCATTGTACTCAAATGGTGTTCTGAAGTTCATCACATCCAGAATGTATTGGTCTGCCCTGACTGATTGACATAGATGTTTTCTACCTAACACACATTAAGTCATTTTGTTGTCAACAAACTTTGCTTTAACAAAGTCCCATAGCAGAGAGGCCATAATTCTCACAGATTTTGAAAGAGCTTTTTAAAATGTTGCTACAGATTGCTTTGTAAAGGATTGGTAAGGAAAAGAGAAAATAGTTTCTCATTCCTTAGTTTGATGAGCTGCATAGTTTTCACCTTAATTAATAGAGTGTTGATAACCTCATTAAAGACTACATTTTATTTCCTATAGCATATTTAAAAAACATCGTTCATGCTTTATGACAGACAGTAAAACAGTTTGGTGGCATTGATATACTGGTTTCCAATGCAGCTGCAAATCCAGCATATGGTTCTCTTTTAGATGTAAGTTGGTTTTGTATTGCAAGCTTATTGTCATTTTGCTGTGCAGACAGAATAAATCAGAATAGGGTTTATACTTTAAATTTATGGTCTTAAAACAGACTATTTTGTAAGCAATTATTTCATTAATTTTCATTATTATACAGTTACTGGCTATAAAGATCGCTCGTGATAACATGGATTATCAGCAGTATAAAAATATTGTATAGTTACTCATAATGACTGCTAACCCAACAATTTTAAAATAGTTTTGCTAATTGATCTTATATTTTACTTTGTTGCAGACCTCAGAGGATGCTTGGGACAAGGTAACTATGCTTTTTCTCATAAATTTTGCTTGGAAAGCCCTAACTGATGGAGTTTTCAATAAAACTATTGAGAAACTTTGAACATTAAATAATTTCTTGTTAATTAGGTTTTAATAGTTATAGCCACTGCTGTGCTAACACACAGTTTACCACATGATGTAAGATCATATCCAGCCTCAGCTATAAAATTACACAGACTGCAGCGTATTTAAGTGTACACCTAAAATTTTTAAGTTTTGCAGTTTTTCTAATGAACTATTTTTCAGAATGAGCAAATTAGCTTATGGCATGAAAAGTTTTCATGCACAATCTAATGCTGAAATTTGTTTCAGATATTTGATACCAATGTAAAAGCCACATTTCTCTTATGCAAGGAGGTTGTACCACATATCGAAAAGAGAGGGTGAGAAGACATGACTACAAGATTACATTGTATCATTAAAAAATAGTAGCCAGTTAAAATGTAGAAATATAATGAAGAGAAAGAAGAAAAGGGAATGTATCAAACAAGATGTATATCACCATTTAAATGTTCTTGAGATTTTCAGTAAATACCTCCAAGAAGTAAGGCTGATTCATTGAGAAGATTATAAATATCTTTAGTGTTCATTGCTCTCACGCCCTTTTTTGCAAAATTCTTGGATAAGAGAGTGTTGTACATTGATTTTTGTCAAAAGTTACAGTTGTCTCCTCTACAGGAAAGCACTTGTACATTGTTGCTAGCATTGTTCATATAGATTTTATAATGGAGAGTTTATTGCTTTTTACAATGAAAGCAATGAAAGGTTTACAGCTTTTTGCAGACAGCTTAACAGCTTTTTACAGTGAAAGTCTTACAGCTGTGCTGATCTTGACAGGGCAGGTGTTATTATCATTGTGTCTTCTATAGGGGGCTACCACCCTCTCTCGGTAAGAAGCCAAGCTTTGATGGACGTTTGGTTTTCGTTTTCTGTGTTCTTGAACAGCATGTATGTCTCTCCTGTGTACATGTGATTAGGAAGTCTGAAGTCAATACAGCACACTTTTTGACATACCACTGCTTTTATGGAATACAGATCTGAACTGTTTACATATGACATCTTGAATAGTCAAAAAGCAGCACCAGACTTTGGGCATCTGTTGTCCTTTCAGTCCACATGACCATCATATCTTATTTCTCCAATTTTGTGCCATTCTTTTTTCTGAAGCTCTTTGAGTTTGCTGCCCTATGAGGAAATGCAATATATAAGTACTTTATTATTATTACTACTACTACACCAAAAACCTTTTGCAACAAAACTTAAAAACATGCAGGTCTTAGTGCATGTGCACTTGGTACACAGTTTTTGTTCCTGTCCTGGATTTATGGATTAGTTGTGCAAGTCAAATGAATGCACATTGCTTTTCCTGCAAATAATCTCACAAACCACAGGAGTCTCAGGGACCGTTCAGTCATTTGGGACTTAAATGAGTGTTGATATTGGGATATAGGGCTACCTTCCTCAAGACTTCAACAGTCTAAGGATTTTCTAGGTCCACAGTAGGACTGGATATCAATGGGAGATTGTTGGGTCACAATAGGGGTTCTATGTTGGTGTGTTACAGGGGCGGGGCCATTGTACTCGTGGGAAGTACAGCTGGATACACCCTCTCCAGGGTATGTTTTTAAGTTTTGGTAAATACATATATATGCAGTTCTTGGCAAATCCAAAATGTGATACACAAATCACTTGCAAGATTACTATTTTAGCTATAAAAAGGCAAATGAGATAATTAAAAAGTGGAAGTCTAATAAAACCCACAACTAACTGTTGAACAACAGAGCATCTTGAAGGTAGGGAAAATCTAGAAGACTGGTCCAAAACTGAAGGGATATACTTTAAAAAACACCCAACATACTGTTGAATGTAAAAGTTTCCTTAGCTTCTTTTATGTATATTCCTCTTTGGAACTAATTTTTTTTATCTCTTCATGTGTAGATATGCTTTGCATAGACACATAGCATGGGGTGGTGTGCATATATAACTTTCTGCATTGTTGCAAACAAAGAAGTAGAGGATATATTTGTGAGACTATAAATAGCTATTGTGTTAACATGTTCATACATGTATAAATCTGGGATGGTGTACTCACTTATATCTTCATGAATATGCCTTTTCAGTTTGCATTCATACTTCAAAAGTTGGTTAGAATTTAGATTCATTAAATTTGTTGTTTATTTAGAGAGATGCTGAAGGAAGGAGAATGTGAAGGACTTGAGGTTCACTTAAATTTATTATCTTTCAGTTGATTGGAGCTTACTCTATCAGCAAGACAGCACTACTGGGGATGACTAAGGCCTTAGCACCAGAACTGGCAGCAAGAAACATACGTGTTAACTGTATAGCACCTGGCATCATTCAGACACGCTTCAGTGAAGCAGTAAGTTGTTTTGTAAATGTTAGCTATTGATCTCGTTTGAAAATTTCTGTTAATAATATAATATTCATTACTCATTAGAACTTGTGAAAAATGTAGGAGCTATTCTCAGAAAGTGTGACATCTTTTAAATTTTTTTTTTTTAATTTCAGCTTTGGAAGAATGATGTGGCATCAGAGATAGCATTGCAACAAATTCCACTTCAAAGGTTAGCAACTCGATAAAAAAGCCTTATGATTTCATGCTGTTGCTGATTATTTCACTGATATTACATGCAAAGTAAATTGTATCCTTGGCATCACCAGATCATCTCTTTATGGTTGTCTCCCATTATTATGGTAACTAAAATTTGTATCTCATTTTACATAGTCTGAAATACTGAGCTGAAAAACTAAATATTCCTCATTAGCTGACTACTGCATAGCATAGCTGCTTGTCTGTTACAAACTGTGCATTCAGCACAAATCAGAGACGTTCTTCTTAGTCCTGTTTTACCCCAGAGGAGCATAGGGCAGCAATCATACCATGCCAGCAGAACCGGTTCTCATCATTCATCAGTTGGGTCCATGTCATCCTGGGTGCTCCTGGGTGCTTCCGCCTTGACATGGACTGATCTCCACTATGTCTGTCTGGGCCTCCCAACCCTGCACTTCCCCTGTGGGTTTCATCCCAGATCTTGTCTCATTAAATTGTCAGCTGGCTTTCACAGGATGTGACCAATCCAGTCCCACTTCTGCTTCTTGATGTCTTGGCTGGCAGCCTTTTGGTTAATTCTCTCCCACAGGTCTGTAACGGAGATCCTCTCGGGCCGTCTGAAAAGGACCTAGTATGTGATCTAAGTGGTTTGCTGACTACAGCTGCTCATCATTGAGCTGAAAGTGAGCAGGAACAAAGGAGGTCTAGCACAGAATTGAAATGTGAACTGGGAAGACATTTTAGGGATATTTAAAAGGTAGTGCACAAAGTAGAGCAGCTCAATTATTTTTATTCTGTTTCTTTCTTATTAGGTCAGTTTCTTTGTAAAATATGAAGTTAGTGTTATTTGCCATTCTCTGTGTGAGAATCCACATGCTGACATTTCCAGATTTGGAACACCTGAAGACTGCGGCAATGTTGTTTCCTTTCTGGTATCAGAAGAAGCAAAGTACATCACAGGCGAGACTGTTGTTGTAGCCGGAGGAATGTCATCTAGACTGTAATGACAGCCCCAAGTCTACAGCAGTCTTCATAGACTGAACATTCATCTTCATTAATTGTGTTGCAAGTAACTGATAACTGAGAGCATGGATATAGTTAGTTTTAAATATCAACTTGTATGCTAAGTACACCGAATCTTTTATAACATGCATTGAATAATCAAGAGAACTGTTCTGTCTACTCCTCAATTCTGTATTCATGCAGCTTGTTTGTCCTGGTGGTATCTGCTTGCTGACTCTGTATGTTTACTGAATGGTTATTTGTCAGTTCTTTTGTAGTCATGTGCAGCACATTCAGCTCATATCCAACATGAGGATGAGCTTCACAAATCCAATTATTATTTACAGCAATGGTGTCTTGTACAACACGTGCAAAAAATAGTCATTCTTTTGTTTGAACACGTGAATACTCTGCATCATTATTTGAACACATGCTAATGGTCTGTTATTATGCTACAACAATAATTCTCAGTCTTTCTAAACATTTCATATCCTGTTTATGATCGCTGCCTAACCAGAAGTGAAGGCTGAAGTCATTTGATAGTCGTGATCGCCTTTCTGTTATAGTCTTAGTGTATTTAGCTTCACTAGCGTGTATCAAAAAACCGGCCCACATCCCCACCCCACACTTTTCATTTTTAAACTTTTGTTGTCTTCACAAAATATTTAAACCCCACAGTGTGTACCACTCATCCTTTCACTGTTTCCTGTTACTGGGGGCAGAACAGTTGGGTTGATAACTTCCAACACAAAGCAGAATTTATCGTTTCTGCCTTTTTATATTCGTGGAGTGAAACACAAACTCAACCTGAAAGCAAAAGCCTTCGTCTAGCTCTCAATCTGACAACAATGAGTTCGTGCGAGCAGAGGTGCCCGCGCAAGCGAAAAGTTAGGGATTCACGTGGACATGGTGGCTAAAACACGATTTTTTTTGTTCTGCTCACCCCTCCTTTTCTGTCTGTACCACACACACGGATTAAATTGCCTCGACTGGAAAGGCACTAATGCACGATGGTCAATCAGGAGAAGCGGAAGAAACCATCGAGATGGAGATGGCAACAATGAACAATCTTGCGCGCTTTATCCTCTCGGCCACGCTTCCTCCTCGGAGATTCTTATGATGATTTAACTTTTTACTGCTTCGTGGGACATGTAGAGTCGAAAACCCAGCGAATTCACTCTGTGGATTAGAAAATCTCTCCGAGCTGTAAAGAGTTAATACCTGCAATCTGCGGCAGATCATGTGACGGCAAATCATGCTATCGTCACCCATGTCGGTTCACCGGGTGGCGTTGATCTCTACCTTTGGTGAAAAGGCGATGACATTGCTGACGAAAGCGCGGGTTACAGAAGCTGTAGATGAAAGGGTTGATCGAGCTGTTGAGAGCGAAAAGCATCATGGAAGTCTGGCAAATGTTTCTCGGCCAGTAGGTCAGGTTAACGCAGACAGTTAAGCGACCTTCCCCCAGAAAGCTGTCAAACACAAAAATAGAATGTTAATTATAATTTTCGTATTTTATACAACGTGAGACGCAAACAGGACAACCAACCATCCAGCACAGTCGGTCTTGTTCCTCTTTACCCAATTAAAATATCTTTAATACATGAAAACAAGAAATATAATTAATAACTCTCACTCAGAAAACTCCGTACCATTTAAAACAAATGATTAATGAATTAACCCACAAAAACCAAAGGAAGCAAACGCAAAACAAAACCAAAATAAACAACAGAACAGAAAAGCTTCAAGTAAAATCTGAAGAACACAACCTTACACAATGTTTGAACACATTAAGAAAAACCAAATTTTTAGAGGACCGATGTCCTAGCTTGGCACGCAGGTTAAAGCTAAGACTTAAATCACAGCGGATTCATACATTTTGTTCGAATCACTTTGTACATGGTTAATACCTGGGTATGAAACAGTGAAACCCAGCTGTTAAATAGATACCTGACCATGTGGAGGGCTGACGAAGAAAAGGCTTTTAGGGAAATGGGCACCGCTCTCACAAGCTGGTCAAAGAACAAATACTTTTAGTTACTCCCCAGTAACTGAGAAGTTACACGACTACCTGGACGCATTTACAAAGCTATCGGCAACACCTGGAAACTTACGACAGAACGGTGTAAGGAAGGACGCTGAACAGGTAAACCACAGTGACGACAAACAGCATCAGAGTCGTCCGCGAACACCTCCACGAGGTAGTGCTGGAGAAGGTCAGCCTCGAGCTGGAAGAGTCAGTTTGAAACAGCCTCGTTTTGAGCGAAAAAGACACATGGGCGTTTGTCAATTTTCCCGGCTGCGAGAGCGTCCCATGCTGTCCTTTGCTCCCGCGGGTGTCATCGGGAATCGCCCGCCTTGCATTCAGGGGAGAAGCTGCCATTCTAGTTCTTGTCAAACCGTTTCCTTCACTTTTCACAGACTTCAGGACAACGCTTCGCTGCATTGCGTCTAAAGTCACATGACCATTACGCTTCGAACCACGTGATGCGCCCACGTGCGGTCCTGACTCGCTCTCCGTGTCGCTCTCACACGCGTCGCTCGAGTAGTTGAGGGAGTCGGGTGTCTGAACATCGATGGCATTGTCCTCTTCCAGCTCCGCTGAAGCCTGGCAGTCCGACTCGTGTCTAGGGGTTCCACCTTTTTTCCTTTTCTCATGCGCATCAGAGAATTTCCGTTGGTGGGCGTGGCCATACAGCTTGCAGCCGATCAACACGTAAGCGGCGACGATGATTCCAAGGCTGATGACAGCGCAGATGGCAAAAACGATGCTCTCGAGAGTGCGATAAGTGGATTTCAGATACACGTCTTGTATGCCGCATCTGCTGCCAGGGACAGAGAGCCCCTCCACGGACACAGAGGTCGTTCCATACAAAGAAACGAAAGGAAAAGTCAATACCGAACCGAGAAAGATGGACAACAGAGCTAGATGTCGAGCTGTCGCCTCGCTTTGGGGTTTACGGAAGGGTGAGCAGATGCGTTGATGGCGGTCCACTGCCACAAAACTGAGCAGCCATGCGGACACGGAGCCAGGAAACCGCGCGCACACGAAGATGAGGCGGCACAGTTCGGGGTTGGGGAAGTCGTACAGGTGGCGCAAGAACAGGACACAGGTGGGTAAACCCAAGGCATTGATGACCAGGTCCGCGCCGCACATGACCAGCACGTAGACACGGGTGGAGCTGGGCTTGAAGCGCTTCAGGTAGACCAAAAAGACGACGAGGTTGCCAGGTATTCCCAGCAGCACCAGAAGTGCAATGAAGACGAAGGTAGGCAGCAGATCAAAGGCAATGGCATCGCTCAACTTTCTCAGGTGATCTTGTGCGTTCTGTGACTCTCGGGTATGGTTATCCGACCAAGATCCGGTGGTCCAAGCAGTAGTCAAGATGACCTGAGCATCGTGTTTTGTCAGAGTTGTCCAAGAAACAGGCTGCAGAGGCGATGGAGATAACATTTCGCTGAAATTGCTATGAGACGCCATCTTACAGTGCAACTGGAATTAAAGTAAATCAGACCAGCTCTTAGCTCATTTAAAAATAAAAAAATGTTCTGCTCAACACTCTTTCTTTACTAGAAAAAAGGAACTAAAATAATGCCAATTAATATTCAAAAGCAGCTGTTCTATTAATCAAATAAATGAGTAGGAGAAAAAAAAACACGGATTAATTATTAATTCTCACAGTGGTCTGTGTAAAGTGATCGAATTTACATTAAAAGAAAGCTGCAGAGACATGCTGCAATTCTACAAAACGGAAACATTAAAGAAGGGCGGGCTCACGTGTTGTTTTCTCCAGAGCTGCAATAAGTCGAATGAAATGCAATAAAACCTGTCTCCGATGTTGCAAACGCCTCTGGTTGCCAGTTGTCAAGGATGTCCGCTACTTCCTTTTTCCGCCAGTTGTCTGCTCGTGATATCGGAGGTTAAGACCCTCGCGCCCTCTTTTGCTGTCTTATTGAACCCTTTGCTGACACGGACTTAACTTGCTTGGGAGAGAAGGGGCCGAGTTGGTGTGTGAGGGCGGGATGTACAGGTTAATGTCCGTTTGCTGAAACTAATGATGCACATGCCCCATCTGCGTTCTCCCATCTACCCACCCCCCACTTAGTTGCATATCTGACAACCGTAATCTCTGTACAACCTACTCTCAAAGTCGAATCTCCTTGTGTTGTTCGAAAAAGCCACAATAGTAAGAAATGAATTAACAAGCGATTAATGTCGAATTGTCTGCCAAATGTCATGTTTGTAAGGACATGTTATGCGCACGATACACTAAATTTTTGCTCATTTTAATCCCCTCTCTTTTTAAAAAAAAATCTTTTATAGTATGTTTCATTATCCTCTCTCAAATCATTTAAATTTTCTCCTCCCCTCTTCATTCCGTCCTTCCACATGTCCTCGCCAGTCTAGATTGTTTCAAGATCACCGAAGAAGGCAGCGACAGCGGGACAAACAAGAGGACCTTCGATGAGAACGAGTGCATTAGCTAATGCACGGCGCTAGCTGGCGACTTCCGGTGACGTCATCAGGGCTTTGTCCCAGGGCAGGGTTGTACCGACGAGCGCTCGGGGGGCATTCGCGTTCTTTTGACTGGCGGCCGAAGCAGCAACTGAAAACCAGGAAGGGGCTGGCGGGTGGGAGGTGACGGGTACTTGTTTTGGGTCGAGGTGGCAAAGCGAGCAGCGTAAAGTAATTAGACTTTCTGTACCAACGGTCCGGGTTGGGTTTAGGCTTCCTTTGTACACGAGCCAAGTGGCTACCGCGCTAAAGGCTTAGTGCATTAGCTTTGATTAGTTGCATGGTACCAGTCACAGTTTTAATTTGGCCGATATCCTCTGCTGCAGGGACCTTTTGCTTGGTGCTTTAGCTGTTAATTGTACTTGTCATGCACGACATAGTCGATGTTTGATAAAATTAGTCTTTATGAAATTGATGATGACCTCAGTACCACTTTCATTATTGTTTTGTAAAGACTTCAGAAAGATTTCAGGTGTTTTGTTTTTCCTCTTTCTTTTCCTTCTTCTCTCTGCGTGCGTGTGTGTTACTCTAAGGAAATGTCGAAGTAGCGCGCGCGCATACACACTCGCGAACGCACACACAAACATAATTTCTGTATTCGCCAAACTCATTTCTTGGGGGAATAGTTGATGTGCTGTACCTATGAAACACATTTTAACAGCTCGACCATCAATACAAGAAGACAGTCTAGTGGCTGATAGTCGCCCTCATTCGCACATGATAAGCTGAAATTAATTACGCTCGTGCAACCTGACACAAGCATGAATGTCTTCTCTGCGCGTGCATGTCGATCACCCAGAGCATGTCATCATGGCCCCATGTTACAAGAGAGCTACGAAGAGCAATGTTATTTATAGGCATTGGACTGGTATATCTTTCATACCCAGAAATGTTTTTCAAAACACTACATTCCTCTGATTTGACTATTTATTCGATTGTCAAAACACGGTAAAGCAGAGGATGAAATTTTTGGTATTTATTAAAGAACTGGAATTTCCTCCCCGAGAAAATACAGTAAATAAATTAATGGCAGTCATTGTCTCAAAGCAATCATCCATTCAGAAACTATTCAATGTGATACCGATTATCTGAATGGCAGTAAACTTTGACTGTAATCCATCGACTTAAGAAATCGGTTCATAGACAACAGCAAATGCTATTAGAAGCTTGAAAATTGTGGATGCACAAGTACGCCATGAAAGAGCTCGACCTCTACCCCTGCTCCTCCTTTTTTAAAACGCAGTTCTCGCGCTTGTATTATCTTTTCGTGACCATGACAACCAGTGTAAGTTAATAATATTTGTCCCAACTCGTTTTATTCTCACCGATCACACGAATCGCTAAAAATTGCTTGTATCAAATCATTCTTTTGCTAATTCTGTGCCAGGTCGCTCTTTTCGCATCAAGCAAATTGCTCCATAACCTTTTTTTTCCTGCATTGTACCCGGATGTTGATCGTGATCAACAAATACAACAATACCCGATCGCTGGTGGCAGACCACCAAGTAATGGGATAGGCCCAGTACTCAATCTTCTTAATGTGTGTCCCGCAGCACATTTTTAAATGCATCTGAAGCGGAATTCCGATTGAAAAACGCTTTGATGCTCGTAAACATCCCCTGTCATGCTTTCTTGATAATAACTACACCTTTCACAGATAAAGCGCTGGACCTTTAAAGTTTACAAAAATATGTTGGGAAATCTCTAAAGGTCGACAAGAGAATACAGTTTTCTGGGCTCAGTGCTAGCAGTGTCTCATCCTGTTGACAGTTTTTGCCGGTAAGACACTAAGCAATTCTGCAGGGTCACAGAGCTAATGGAAGACTGAGGTATTGTAACTCCTTGTATTGCTGTCCCCACCTCTGAGTTCTTCAGTGAGCTGGCACTCTCTTCCTTGAGCTTCTCTGTCCATACGTGTTTGAAGTCAAACTACGAACACCGGTCTATTTATCTCTCGTTAAAAAAAAGAGATAATAAAAAGTGCCATCATTCAGACCAGGTGAGTTTTGCAAAGTAGAATACATTAATACACTGCGATTAAAAAGCAAACATGAGAGCGAGTAAGATGCGACATTTATTATCTTTTGAAATGAAAATGAAATACACCTTGCCATTTTCTCTTACTTCTCCACTGAACAGTACCAGGTAGCTTATACTAATTCTAAACCAGAGTTGGTCAGTTCCATAAGTCTCTCTACAACGCATCATTTCAGTGAATAAACGTTAAAGAATATCGTACATTCAAGCAGTAGTTCGAGTCCCAGGTCTATCCAGTCCTGAAGACGAAATAGCATGGCAAGAGCAGAATTGCTTGAAGAAATAAACATGATGAAAAATATAAACGGAGACATCCCTAGACTTCACGTTGATTAATAGGGCTTAATGATACTACAATATATATATATGAGGATAAGCAAATGGTGTCGAAGTTGTCAACTATCAACACTGTTGACCTGAATTCTTTGTAGAGACTTTGTGAACAAATCCTTGATAATTGTTTGGACACAAGGACTGTGCAAGTAATGTACAAGCGATACAAAAGAAATACTCATGCATGCTACTAACTGAAGATAATCAAATCAAAAGTTTAAATAACATGAATAAAAAGTTAACAATAAAAAATAAGTTTAAATAACTAATACGTCGAAGACTAACCGAAATAAGTTGTCGACACAACAGATGAAATAGGTTTTATTCTGAAAAACTAACCGAAATGTGTAACAACCCTGAAAACTGAATAACATGGTGATTACCTACGTGTTGAAATGATTGAAATGCCAGAATGTTGCTTTGTAGTTTTTATTAAAGAACTAAAGAATTTTCTAGGGAAACAGCTGCATCCAAAAGCGGATTCAAACATCTTTAGATATTCACTCTGGGAAACCTGTCTTTATGACCTCTGGGTTAAGTACGTTTCTATAGTGAAAACTGACCAAACATTATAAAAACTAAAGAAAACGACAACAACTAAAACTAAGTATGCATTAAAAGCATACAATAATTAACGGAAATAAGTACTTTTCTAAACAAAATAAGCAATATTCTGACCAAATTAAGAGTCATGATGAAAACTAACCAAGACAAGCAATATTCCGAAAATAGACGTGTATAATCTTATGCTAAAATAATATGCTAAAGAATGAAATGCGCATTTTACTCAACACTCGACCAAGTAAGTACGAATACTGAAATTTAGCTGAAACAATTGAATGACAATGACGATCGATGTCCAACTGTAAGTGACTACAGAAAAAACCTCAGGAACAGACGAGCGTGCCATAAAAAGGCCATCAGGCAATCAAGTGATAGAGATAGAAAGCGCCATCTGCAGTCGTGTCGTAGCTGGCATCCCCCAGCAGACACGGTCCTCCACCGTTCCCATCCACCACGGACTTGTGGACAGAGATGGCGGCACATCCCGGAAACAAGGCGCACTGGTTCGCGCATGCGCCCAAGCTGTTAGCGGGGTTCTGCGCAAGAACGTGGGGCGGCGAGATCTTTCCCCCCGAAAGCTGTCGGACGAGTCTGTAGCAGGTCTCTCTCACCTGGGGTATGTCGACTGTAACATATACACATCACAAATCATGTGCACTAGTCTTTAGGCGCAAAATTTTTAGTCTGAACAGCTAAGCAAAGCTCTGGGGAATGATGATGTCCAACTGGGAAAAAAAGCATGCCGTAAATTGCAATAATTTTGCTTCAAACACCTTAAAATATAAGCGATGCATTTTTTTCTTTCTTTTGCCAACACCAGAAGGTAAAGACCGGGCATGCCTTTGGTATGATGACGAAAAACTACCTCACCAACAATAGGAGTTGTAGACACTGGCAGTGCGCCGGAAGTGGTTTTATCCGCTGCACTAGTCTTTGCTGTTGTGGCAGTAGTCAGGACAGTTGTAGAAGTGCTTTGATAGTCGCGAGTGTAGTCTGCACACAGCGGGACACAGCACTAGTAAACCAGAAAATTATCGAGGCAGTTCTCTTCTAAATGTCTGTAGCAAAATATATAGTGCTATTTTGAATAAGAGAATCACAGAGTGGTTGGAGGACAATGAAATAATCGGGAAGAACAAGCAGGGTTCAGGAGAGGGTACAGAACCATAGACCAAGCTTTTGTCCTCATGGCATTAATTCAGAAACAGCTACTGAACCATAAAAAATTGTATGTTGCTTTCATAGACTTTCGTAAAGCGTTCGATATGGTTTCAAGAAACAAACTATCAAATGCCTTGATTTTTCAAAATGGTGGTTTTATATCTTTCAAAGAAAAATGGTTATTTGGTAATTCCTTTTTAAAAATTGTGAATGTATACAAATACTTGGGTATAGTTTTCTCCACAAGGTGTTTTTTTACACATGCATTAGAAGATATAGCTGAAAAAGCAAAGAGGGGAGTTATAAGTATTCTCAATCTGTTATGGTACATTGGTGATACTTCACCTAACCTGTTTTTCAAACTTTTTGATGCACAGGTCCAGCCAATACTTTTATACGGCTCTGAAATATGGGGTCTGTGTACTAGTAATGATAGCATTGAGAAGGTTCACACCTTCGCAATGAAAAGATTTTTAGGAGTCACAACGAGGACACCTAACTCATTGACATATGGGGAATGTGGTAGATTCCCTTTGTTTGTTAATGCATCAGTGCGATGTGTTGGATATTGGCTCCGCCTGCTAAGAATGCCACAAACTAGACTCCACGAAAAAGCCTATTTAATGTTAACACTACTTCATCAGCAAAACAAGAAAACATGGCTGCACTTTATTATGATATTTTTGTATAAATATAGTTTTGGCATGGTGTGGGAAAGCCAAGGGGCTGGAGATGATAAACTGTTCCTACAAATCCTGAAGCAGAGACTTATAGATTGTCACCACCAACAGTGGCATTTTGCTATTCAAAGCAGTTCAAGATATTTCCCATACAATACATTCAAGACTCATATTATTTGAAGCAACTATCTTGTCTGGCTGAAACACAGAGGCATAAGAGATACCATCATAAAATTTAGAATGATTATAACTGTACTTAAATGCTATCAGCAACGTTAGTTTTTAACTCAATCAGAATGTTTGAACTGTCCCTTGTGCCCTGACATAGTTGAAACAGCCCTTTCTCCTTACATGCCCTAAGTATATGGACCTTCGTAAACTTTTCATCCCTAAAAAATATTCTAAGTACCCTTCCCTTTTCCATTTCACACTCTTGATGTCAGATAATAAAATGCGAACTACACTACGTCTTGCCTCTCTTGTTTATAATGCACTGGAAATAAGAAAAACTGTGACTTAGACCAAAGATATGTTAATGTTAGTTGGTTATATGTTGTCTTGGGACTAAAATTAATTTGATAAGTATTAATTTGTACTTGCATATTTATATAACTGTATGGTGTATGGTTAAATGACAATGCATATCTTTACTTGCACCTGGGCATGTTGTGCTTACCTATAATTATATTACTATTGATATATATCTTTGATGGTTATGCTCCCCCTTGAAAAGGGTTGATGGCCTATTCAATAAACTGATTCGGATTCTGCCTCACCAACAATAGGAGTTGTAGTCACTGGCAGTGCGC
The DNA here is from genome assembly GCA_004794325.1 of Pomacea maculata. Taxonomy (NCBI): domain Eukaryota; kingdom Metazoa; phylum Mollusca; class Gastropoda; order Architaenioglossa; family Ampullariidae; genus Pomacea; species Pomacea maculata. The sequence goes on along the minus strand of SRHC01000548.1, from coordinate 1,343,758 downwards.
CGGAAGTAGTTTCATCCGCTGCACTAGTCTTTGCTGTTGAGGCAGTAGTCAGGATAGTTGTTGAAGTGCTGTCATAGTCGCGAGTGTATTCTGCACACAGCGGGACACAGCACTGATTGAATTTTATTGGCTAAATCTTCATACATTGCAAACATTACACTCTTCGTTACAGTTTGTCCGTTACTGTCGGCTTTTAACAACGTCTGCATAGATCATTTGTGCATAATCTGATTTTTTTCTTTATTATCCCGAATTTTGGGATGGTCGATGATGGTTTTTGCCTGTAGCAAATTTGTGTCTGCTGGGTGGAGAGAACTGTTTGTCGATAATTTTTATCTTCGGGCAAATTATGGTTTTGATTGTGGTGACTGTTGGTGCTGTCAAGTGCGAGGCAGAGCTGACCCTCCTGCCCCATCCGGGCATCCCCCACCCTTAAGAACTGGGCCACATCTAGCGTGCGGAGGTCTCATTCTTTGAGCTGCTTGCCAAACTTGAAGATGCTCACATGGATCACGTGATTTTATGACGCCGGTGGTTTGAATGCAGACATGCGCAAGACGCAGCTTGAGACTGAAACGTTAGAATATGTTGCTTGGCGACTAAAAGCACTCAACATGGATATAGAAATCCAACTCACAGCTCCCTCTCAAGACAAAGTTGTAGTAAAGATCGAGGAAGACATTGTGAAGAGCTCACAAAGACACACAAGGATAAAGCAATGAAGGACCTCAAGGAGGATTCACTTTCCTTGAGTAGAGTTGTTAGCACTCATGCAACCTTCCTGTCTGCAGCGAGGGCATTATTGGCAACTTCCCTGGACTACTTCCTGTCTTTCATCTTGAAGAGCTTCTTCGCGCATTAGTAGCTGTGGTAAACAAAACTCTGTAAAGTGTGTGGGTGTGTGTTGCAGTGTGCTTTGGTGTTATTGTAATCAGGTGGTAGTGGTAGTGGTGGTAGTGTTTTTGATGATGATGATGATGATGACAGGCAGACAGTGTATATACTATATAGAGACTTCTTTCCATTCAGGCAATTACACAATCTAATTACCATCCCTATGACTATTTATTACATGATTGTAGTAAACTGAGATAATGAGAAGCAGTAAGTAATAAGCAGTAATATACCTATTGTTGGTGGCAGTGGCTATGACGGCCATGTGTCAGAGGGCAGCCATACTTCATTTTAAGTTCATAGATAAGGCTCTCTTACCGGTCAGGTTGTACTGGTCCGTGAAGGTGCCTTTCGGGTCGCACTGGCTGGCATAGTCAACGGCAAACTTGTTGATAAACTTGGTGTGGAAACGCAGGCAAGAGATGGAGCCAGCAAACGGTGTCTGGGTGCTGAGCACTGACCCGCCCAGTCGCACTGGACCCTTACCCCGCAGCACTGTCCCGTTGTTGACCTTCGTTTGGTCCACTTTTCCTGTATTGGTGTAGTCATCGTAGTAAATCTTGAAGCCCGGTTCTGGTTTTACCTTAACGTAGATGTAGCAGACGCCAAGAAAGATCCAGTCAGTGACGCCGTTAGTTGCTGTGAAGACTTTGGGGATGGTTATGTTGTACGTGAAGTTGTTGACATCCTGTGCCTCCACGACGACCGTTGAACCGACCTGTTTGACACGAATCCCGCCAACTCCATCCCAGTACTCCAGAATGACGCCATTTCCGGCGAGGGAGTCGGGTTTCAACAGCATGGTCCAGCTGAAGTCCATGCTGGCGTCCAGTTCCCCTTTGGAATAGGGTATCTCGGCGTAAGAAGAGCTAGTGCCCTTAAAGTACATTGCCCCGGCTGCGTTCCCGTTGAAAAGGGGACCGGAAGTCAAACTGACATCATGCAAGATGGCGTAAAGGGTCTTCGTTTTAATGCTGTAGCCATGGTAATTCTTGTCCAGGACCCAGAGATGGTCAGGTATGTAATTGTCCGTGTCCACAGAGAGGAACTCTTGAGCTGGAAAATGCGAGAAAGAAACTCTAGGCCGCTGCACTTCTCACTTGCATGTCAATGTCTGCATTTTCTCGACAAAACATCGAAAAGAAGCAAGTATTCTAGTTCAATCATCATCTACAACGATAATTCACAACACTGCCATCTTATTCAGTTCTAGCTTTTTGTCCATTTATTAAAGCATGTTTTTCCATCTGTTTTTCTCAGGCTGCAGGCACTTTAGCTGCGTGTAACCTGATGCCAGACACTGTAAGAACTCGATTAACTTGAGGCTACTCTCAGTGGCATGAGACTGCTGGACTAAACATAGCATCTGGCGCAATGAATGAAATCCTCATTCATAACATTAGGTCAGCAAGTTAAATCCACGCCTTAACATAAACCTAAACACACCCTTAAACTCATGCCTGACCTCCTAAAAAATATAATTTGTAAGGGGTTATCGGGAAATTGATATCACACACTCAGCCTCGTAGACACTCCTCTCCCACTACCAACAAAACAATGTTCACTCAGAACAAATCAAAGAAACAGGGCAACAAGCAAACATGAAAATACAATGCCCTCACACTGTTACACTAATACCCGATTAAGCATCATCAAACCGACGATATTTGTTTTTTCCCTTAAATTATTTTATCGTGTATATTTATTATTTACTGCATGTATTACAGCAAATATTGGGGCATGGCTTATAATGTCCATTTTGTGTAGCTGAGCAAGCAAAGACAGATTTCAGACCACACTCCTTTACATTACTAACTCTTACCTCGGGTGTTTTATGGTAAATCTTGGCCCACATCTCTACAATCTCTAAGGTCTCTAAGATAATTTCTCTAGAGTGGACTCGGATTGTGTACTTAATGACAAGCAGGCCATTTAACTGTCCTTACCGTTGTAACTATGAATGTGCTGTTATAATTAAAGCATCATACGGTACCTGTAACTATCATTGTACATTTCTAATTAAAGCATCATACAGTACCTGCAACTATCATTGTATAGTTATAATTTCAGCATCATGCAATACCTGCAACTATCGATGTACAATTCTAATGAAAGCATCATACAGTACCTGTAATAAATGTTGCCCAAACCTGCAGACTCAATAAAATGGATAGTGCAGTCGCCATGCTTTCAAATTATGTCTCCATACAGCTCCCTCGACGAGCTGCAGCAAATGAAAAATGACAGCAGCTAGCCAAATGCTAGTTTTCGACAAAGTCTCATACACCTAACACAGCATCCTTTTCTTTTTCAAGTGAAGCCTTGTACCAGCAAAACATGTCTAATATCTTTTCTTAAGAAACTTAGTAATTAATGTGCAATAAAACAATTCCAACAATTACGGGATAAGCATGCTGAATGAAAAACACGAACGTGCCTTGTGTGGTTCCAGACAAAACGCCTTCTGTGACCGCCGCCGCCGCCACCCACAAGTCCAACTCCAATATCGCCGGTGTGGAGGTTGCTGTCCGCTCGACGACAGACTCTGGTGGTGATGCAGGCAGTTATGCAAAAGAGCCTCTGGAGGGCGTGGCCAGGCTCTGTAGGCGGAGTGATAACTATTCCCCAAGTTTTTTTTTATCGTCGACTGCAATGCCATGTGTGTGAATGAAAGACAGACATACAGGGATTTGGGGAAAGGGGAGACATTTTATACTGTGGAGACGAGAACATGTCCGTCAGAATCAGCTTGCTCGATCAACCATCCTTGTGCATACATGTCGCTGTCAAGGGTCATGCTGTTGTAATTTGTATCTCGATGCGATGTTAAATCAGAAAAAAGTCTGGGAGGGTCCGTGCATGGCTAGTGAGCTCGCCTCCACAGTAAAGACAGTGCGCTAGTCTGAGGTCTGTGGAGCAGTTTCTTTGACCATCCATCAGTGACCACATGATATATATTCTATTGTTTATTTGCGTTTGCCTCTGCCTTTAATAACAGATATATATGATTTTACATTAATGATCATATAACTGTACTTTATCAAAACAAAAATTGTTGACTGCAATGTAAAGAAACGTTTTTAAATTAGCCTTTTCAGCAGGGGATACAATGTCAATCGCTGGTGGGAACATGTTATAGGTTTGTCCGTGGGGACCGATCAATCCTTATTTTGTGGAGGCCGTCAACCCCTTGTATTCGATCTATTAACTTCTGTTTTTTCTGGACAACCTTCAGGAAGTAACAGTACACGTTGAGTAATTATCTCTTTCACACAGACTCTAACTCGTTTCTTCATCCTCAACAGAATTTAGATATCCGAAATATACAAAGCAACATCAACGCAAGGCGGTTGTGGTGACAATGGATTACAGTTTTCAATAGTGTTGACCAAATGACCGTGAGTCGTGCGAAACTATAGCACTCGAGCAGAAATGCATTAACACTAGTGGATAAACTGCCTCAGATGCTGACATTAATTTATCGCTTCAAAGGTGCTCCAAGGACGATAATGATGACCAGTCCAGTTCGTTCATCCAGCTCTGGTGTATCTTGTTTAGCTTTTGTCTCCATCAGCAGCACCTCAAAATTCTGAATACGCACTCACTCACGCACGCACATATGCACAAAGCACACGAGTACGTGTTTGTGAAAACATAAATTGATAGACGCAGCATATGTTGTTTCTAGTGACATCCCCTTCAAAAGAAAGTTCTTTTCCGTAAGGAGTAAAAAGTTCCATTAACCACTTTACTCTTTTCAACGAAATTACGAAGACACTGCCGACTGATAGCCCTGTAAATATGTACAGAAAACATCTCAAAGACAGTTGCACGGCCCACGGGTGGTTATAAGGCTTGAGCAATACCAGTCTTGTGTCTTTGTCTTTTCTTAAAGTTTGCAACCCAAGGAGGTAAGACCACGTGAAAACCAGTTTAATCTCCAAATTTTTATCCCAGCAGGTCTGTTTGACACAAAAGGGGTTGGGTTTTTTTTTGCCCCAAGGGCAGGTGGACGTTCATTTACAGGTCTGTAGGTACAAGGGGATTAATTCAGAGAATTGAGATCCTGTGTTGTTGATTGATTGAAGAGAAGATTGATACTACATTGTGAGGATTATGTGCAATAATAATGACTATTGTAGTGTTTCCTCTTATTGGCGTAGGACTGGGGTCTAGAATAGCACCTAGCATGCTTTTTCATTCTTGTCCTATGAGCTATTAATATGGTGTGTCGCTATTTTCTGTGTTGACAATACCGTGGGTTACACGCCACTAATGGCAGTCTTATTGCTACACTTAATCCACTTATCATAACCTTAACTCTAGTCATGACATTCATGTAGGGGACAACATAAAATCACCATAACATGGAGAAACTCAGTGATGTTACATCTCATAAGACCCCAACTCTGATTCACTGCTGATGTTACAGAGCACAGACCTTGTTGACAATACTCCCCAGAAACTTGAAGCGGTCTGTTTCCAGGATGTTCTCTCCTTAAAGTTAGATTAAAAGTTTCTGTTTGTTGTTGATTCTCATTACTTCTGTCTCCTTTCTGTTGACCTTTAAGCCAGTCTTCTCTGCTTCCTCTGTTAGCTTAGTCTGAGCATGCTGCCTCCGATGAGACAGGAGACTAAATCTGCAAAGTCCGTCGGCGCCGATTGGTAAAGGGGTACAATGCGCTTTTATCACTTTTTATTACACAGCAGGTTACGACAAGAGGGTTTTTTTTATGAACATCGAACATGATAGTTTTATTGTTTAAATAATTTGACCTCTTATGATACCAATATTACTGGAATGTGAGCTCTGCATCCGTAATCAATTGTTGTGCAAACTTTTTACTTTTCGCATCGAAAGTAGCAAAGTTTGTGTAATCAAAACTTATTCTCTTTCCTAGAAATTTCTGTTTTCAAACCATCTGCCTTGATGGATGGGAACTGAATGCGAAAGTATAGTTATGTCTGACTACAGTCATGCCTAGCTTCTGACACCGCGGGCCTAAAGGCAATTTGGTAGTGTAGTTCCCAGCATTTTTTAAATTATTATTACACATTTTACAGAAAAAACAATTATTAATTTTTGTTTATATGTTGATGTTCCAAATGCAATAACAAAAATATATGGTGTCTTGTAAGTGAGGGATTGAATTTTTACGAAACAGCGCGGCAAACACACCAGCAGCTCTATCGGTTCGGATCTACAGTGAAGATGCAAAGTGCACGAATTTTATCATAAGATGTAGAACGAAGACACTAAAAGAAAGAAAGAAGGAAGGAAATATTTTAAAAGTATATGTTTCAATAAGTAATTCAGTTTTGTAACAGGACCTACTAATAAATCTGTCTGTTCGCCTTAATTACAAGAAAGATAACTCTTGCTGTTCGAGACAGCTCATGTTTGCATTGCCCTCCCTTGTCCTACAGTGGTAGTTTTATAGTTGACCTTATATTTCATGTCTTATTGCAGTGGGCACCTTGAGCTGGGCACACTAGGACTGTTCTGTCTGCTGAGATTTGTGTCTTTTAAATAGTTCAACTAACAATCTGCCTCACCATGACTGCGCAACTTTTCTGTTATCTTAATGCAGTGTTTATGTGGCATACTTGTGTGCAGCATCTCCCTCCTCCCTTGTATTTCTGGCTGCCGCTATGTCTCTGTATAAATGCATTTAGATATGTTTGATTTGTGTTTGAAAATGCACTTTTTTATTTTGAATTAGTACTTTTCTTTTTTGCTCATTATATGTACTTCGTAGTTGACAAATGCGCGATAGAAATCCTCTTTATTATCAAAATTAATGCAATCCTTTGAGGTAATGTAGAATAAAACTGCCAGCGTTTTATACACCAGATAATGTTAAAAATGTTGTCTTGAGAAGTTTTCCGTCAGAGGAATTTTATCAAAATAGAGTGTGAAGGCTTGTTGAGATATCGGTTAGCGGCAGTAGCACAACTTGCGGGAGGGGCCATCATACAGGTGAGTGTTGTGTGTGTGTTGGAGGGGTTGGGGTGGTGAGTGATAAAATGATGGCAAGACAGTGAGGCAGCAAGATGGAGGCCGTCTAGCCAGTCTGCTCTTCTTGGATATCAGCGTCTCCAGAAATCTCTAACAGCTGGCAAGCACGTAAACCGTCTGCTCTTAAGGTTTTATTTCAATTCAGTCATAAAGATTGCTTCGACAAATCCCTTAGGATGGAGAGGAGTGAAATATTTCTTGACCACGAAGTCAAGGCACGTGTAGTCAGCTTTACGGTAATCTTTAAATAAAAGTGCCTGATCATTGCCCCAGAGTCAAGGCCGAGGTATATTTAGGGTACTTGAGTGGCCTCGACAGATCATGGTCCTAAGATATGAAGTGGAACAATGGTTGACTCGACCAACATCACTGAGCTATATGTCTATACACAATACCTACAGCTCTGTGACCAAAAGTGCTGTGTCAATGACGACCCTCCTCCCCAAGCTATCGAGTGATCAGCACACAGTGCTGCTAAAAATCCGAGAACAGGGAAGATCGATATATTGTATCACGTGATTATTGATCAATGACATTGCACTTTTTATTACTATTATTGTCCAGGACATTGGACACCGTCTAACTTCACGTGCTAGGTCCAAGACCGTGGTAAATGTTCTTATTGCCTATAGGTGTATCTGGATATATATTAAATATTGAGGTGTGAGGGTGGGTATTAAAGTTACTGGCTGTTATGTGTACGTTTGGTCACGTGCTTCCCTATTACTGTGTTCAGTAGCTGCACGTTACTAACACAAACACTTAGGAAATTAAAATTGAGTTTAACTGCCTGATTAATTGATATTCTCTCGCACTGTGTGTGCGTAGGGGGAGCGGAATAGGGGAATTGGGGGGTTTGATGGTCATTCACGCGTGCTTTCGAACGTGTAACGTCACACAGAGAAAGACTTTTTCTTAGAAACACTTCTCCAGTTGTCGAAGTTGACACTATGTATGTTCATTACAACACCATAAGTTGCTGCAAACTTTATGAAAATTGAACAGTTAAAACGCACAGATGTCCTTCGAGTACAGGCTTAGAAATACACAGTCCAGCCTCGTTATCTCGCTATATCCTCTAACCTGCTCGGACTTCTTTTGGCGACAATTTGAATGTTGGACAGAGTGAACTGTTAGTGCATTGGTAACAGGACTTAAAAACAAGTTCCCCTTTATTATAGCAGTTCGTTCGAACAAAGAAATCGGGCGTCGACTGCTTACGTGAACCTAGTCACATGAACAGCCATCTGCTGCTGATTGACATCCGTTATTTGAGCGTTTAAGTGCGTTATGTACCGCTGACTGGTTGACTGTTGGTTGGAAAACGTTTCCATCTAGAAATGATTTCGCATTATGCGGAGAGAATGAAGGGGTAGGAAACCGGAGTACCCAAATAAAACCCCCGGACAGTTCTCGAGACGAAATCGTAACCAAGAGCCTCTCACTCCAGTGGTGACAAGCGAATGTTTTAATCACTACGTAACCGGAAACCCTATTTTATAACCGGTTGCAGATTAGATTGTTCTAACCCTTCCCATTGCTAGGTTGCAGAAAAATCCACACATAAACATGTTGACAACTTTCAGAATTTTTTACGGGCTATATTTTTATGTACGGAAAGGGATATACCAACACTTGCGGGGACCAGAAAACATCCGTCTGTTGACATTTCTCTTTGTCCTAATGCAGGGCAGTTAACATTTCAAGAGGGTGAAGGTGAGGAGCAAGAACTGTGCTTTCCGGTATGATAATTTGTTTTGTCATAATATGTTGCAATATAACAATCTGTTTCTCCGGAATATGCTGTTATGACAGTCTGTAATGTCACAGTATGCTGAAATATGACAATATATATGTTCTGGCACAATATGCAGTAAGACACTAGTGCCATGTATTCATGCGCAGAGGCGAAAGAAAAATATAACGTATAAAAGTACAACATTGAGTCTGTGGGTGTTCGGCAGAAATTATGTTTTGCTGTTATGATGATGACCTGGGTTAGATCATGGTAATCTAACCCTCGCCACAATGGAGGAAAGCTTGCTCACGTCACGGTGCTGTTGATAAGGCCCAGGCGTGATGGGCGGTTGTGAGGTCGTGAGGTTCTGTAGGTCATGAGTGATGTAGCGAAGTGGGGCCTGCGGTCTGGGGTGATGTCTGGCAACATATCTGACGATCTAGGAGTCAAAGGACTGTTTGGTGATAATGCAACAGGGCAATGTCGACAGTGCATGCCAAGGCCACCCTGGCCTGAGTCATGTTGTCACTTACGCACACACATACACAAACAGGCACACTCACGCGTGCACACCAGATTCACACACACATACATATAATACACCTATACTTATACTTACGTGCGCGCATGCACGCACCTAGGCTTCTGTTTTGTATAGCATTATTGTCTAGCATCAGGAGCTGTCCAGCTGCAAAAGTCGCAGTCTGTGAGTACAAAAGTTTGAAAGGAACATTTGATAGACACCCCTCGCTATCCAATTTTTTCCCCTTAGAGTTAATGTTTCCAATCCTGAAACAAGCCCACATCCTCTCTTGTAACGTTCTTTAAATTTGGAGAACTCTCTCGACAAGGGAGAAGAAGAAAACCTTTTTAAAAAAAATGAAGACCCTTCACCCCCACTAAGGCCAACCGAGGCGAAATCTGAACCCAGGATGTCCAAACTTTTACTGTAATGGTGACAAGCAAGCGTTTTGCAAGCGCCCGGACAGTCCCAAACCCCAGCTAACAATCTGACCTAGCGCAAAAGCCTCTTCCGTTGGTGTTGTTGTTTGTTATAACCAATTTTGGCCAAATACCTATAAAACTCTAAAAATGTCTCAATTATTGTGCTCCTGGTTACCCTTCTTCCTGTCACACCACCCCACCTCCACGACAGACCACCCCGCCCACTTCGTTCAGCGGCCGATAGACTTCAACTCCACGTTCCCCGCATTATGTCCCACATTCCCTGAACTGTGTTCTGCTGACCTACGAACCTTTGCACACGCTCTGCTTGGAACACTCTCCCTCCTCCCATGCCACCCCGCTAGGTTGCCTCTTCAGTGGTTTCAAGCCGCTTTAAAACTCACCTCTTTAAAATGACTTTCAATCAAGAACCCAGTTCCTTGAACTGTTTTCATAAAATCAGTGCGCTAATAATTAAGTCTCATATAAACTACTGAAGAAAGGTAGATAGAGGAAAAAAAACAAACCAACGGTCCGACGATAATGTTATCTCCCTTAGAGTAAGAGAAAGCAAGAAACTGGTCAAGGCTCCTCCCAGAGGAGGGAAGAGGATAAGTGTGCAGGTGAGTTTGCACCTCTTTCTAAAAGTACAGTTATGATGAAATTTCGAGCTGGAGGCGGGACGTAGAGACAAAGTAGGTCGTTGGCTTCAACTGATTCTCGATGAGGTCGTCGTCTCTAAGGCCAGTGCGACCTTGGAGATAAGAAACCCTTGAAGAAGAGAACTTTTATAAAGTTTAGAAACGTGCAGATCTGCAGGTGTTCGGTTGAATCACCCTCAAGCAGATTGTCTTTTTGATTTTAAATTATGCAAACATTTATTATCTACGCACACATCTTGGCTGCACACTTATACGTATCTGTATATCTACATATCACCTCATTCACTAGTCTCTTTCTCGCTCTGCGTTTTTCAAACATCATTCGTTTAGGAAAGAAAGAGATAAACCGATAACTAAATTTTGCAAAATAGAATATGTTATGTGCAGTTTTATACATATTAAAAGGCGTTTCGTTTGTAGAATAAACATTGTCCCCCTTTCACTCAATAAGCAAATCACAACAATGAACGAAAGCGCTTGGTTTGTAGAATAACCACTATCCATCCTTTTACCCCAAACACGCGATGGATTAGTTCAAGTTTTCCCAGTTTTGAAAATCAAGGAGGGATGATAGGGGAAATTTACAATGTCTTTAAAAAAAATAATTCACCTTGTACATCCTAATCTAACTGATCTTTACCTTCATTTGCATATAGAAAAAGGTCCGTCCCGGCTTCATCTTGGTTAAACACATATATTTTGCAAACTTTTCTTTGATTTTTCATAGTTTCTTCGCAATGTATTACATGACTGCTTTTACTGCCCCTCTTGGCATAAACATGTTGATGGTGCTTAGAATATACTTTCATGTCTGCAAGTTTGACTCAGACAAAAAGCATAAGTTTAACAATACTTTATTTTCAAGGTTCATTATGGAAAAAAATGATGCGCATGATACCTGTTGTCCCTCTAAAACTTCCATCAAGCAATACTTCTTTGACATCTGTCATAGAATAAAATCAAACCAAAAAGAATGAAGTAAAGTTTTGCTGTTTACTGATGCAGAATGATGAAAGACATGTCAGCTTACATACATTAACTTTATCGTATCATACAATCATGATGTAATAAAAGTGTGGCTGTCTGGTTTTTGTTTGTTTGTTTGTTTGTTTTTGGTTCTTTTCTTTAGTCAGAAAGTACTCACTAAAAACATTCATCTCGCCTGCGTTAAATGCTATTTCTTTGGATTGTTTAAAGAATTAAAACTTACTTTTACAGCTTCGCGTCTGATGGAAAGACCTTACTGCTATACTTTGTTGCTAATATTATAGTGGAACACTTTGTGTACATGGTTTCCTTTCTGATGTTTTTAAATATGAACAACATAGGATGTCCATGCACAAATTTTATGGCTCTTGATAGGTTGTCTACACGTTTGTCTGCTGGTATGTTCTGGACTGTCTTTGTGTATACTACACATCTTTCACAATATTTCACAAATAAACATATTTCAATACGTGTATTTGACAATCTGTATAGCGTAGTGACCTTCTTAAGGGTATTGCACATATTAGGGTACACCTTATTTTTGTTATTATTTCCTGTCAGACTGCAAAGAGTGAGTTGAGTAAGAAGACATTTGCATGCTGTTACACAAAACCTATGAAATATTCCGCCATCTAAAATTTAAAGCATGGTTTAAAGCATAGTTTCCAGAAGGTGGGAGCGTTTTAGCTACTCATCTTTTTTTTAATAAAAATAATCATATAGTTATAACCTAATACTTTGTGGAGAAAAGTCCTGCATGCCTCAACGTGCAATGGTTGCAGTGTAGTGTCTGAGTGCACTTGTTGATTTGTTGCTGTTCTACAATTCTTTAAAAAAAACGGTCAACAGATAAATAAATCTACCGAAACAAAAGAAGTGTCATGGAGAAGGAATTATCCACTATACAACCCAGATTTTGCCTGTAACGGAGAGATAAGTAGGGAGGGTTGCACCACTCGACGAAACAGTAAGAAAAGTAGGTCAAGGTAGACTTATTTCCCTGAGGCATGAACTAGGGACTTGTTGTGCATCTCACTGCCCTTCATTGAAGTGTTTAAGTGTTGTGTTGATATCAAGTAACTTTTCTTTAACTGTTGGTTTCTTTCTTTGGGTCATATCGGCGCTCGTTATGTTGACAAACAACAAATCTCCTGTTTTATTCCCACCTCCGACTCTTACCAGCTTCCCCTAAAAAAGGGGTTAGGGGACAAGGGATCAAGAGTTGAAATAAAGGGCAGGCATGAATTTAGGTCCTTTATGATGATAAGTAACCCCTTCCGAGTACACTCATGCATGAGCACGCTCGCATATATGTACACATCCACCGCAAAGTCATGCGCGTAGCTGAACTTACATTTGAACGACTTTCAGTACAATCAACGCCGCCTGCAAATCCTAAATCATCCAGCAAAGAAATACAATAAACAAGGCATGGGGAAGCGGATAACTGTGGGGTTAGGGCACTGAGGTCTAACTCCTAAGGCGCGGCGGTTCGATACTCGTGTGCCGCGCCGTTTTTAGTCAAACCAGATTGGTCATGTACATGACTACAAAGAAAGTGAGGAAAGCTAAAACAGAAAGAGAAGATAGACACCGTCCCCGAAAAAAAAAAATGGGTTGAGAGAAAAGTGTGGTCTGCAACATTTTATTGCCTAAACGACATAAATAAAAAATGTAGGTGGGGTCTTTACCTTTTTCTCTTAATAATAATAAAAGGATATATAAAAAACATAAAAATAACGATGCATACATAATATCTCATGAACACCACAGTCCACTCAGTAAATGTGACAAAGCAAGAAGCCAGGTGTTTCTGGGTTTGGCCCACCTGTGAAAATCGTTATTTTTCTGCTGACAGCAGCGCACCGTGTGCAGAAAAGAACTCTCTGGGTACACGTGGGCCCACATGTGACGGTGTGCAGAATAGAACTCGCTGGGTGCATGTGTACCCACATAGGACACATACCCGTGCCAAGAATGAAACCTTCTAACTGCCCTCCCATCCACCCGTTTTTGTACTCTGTGCATTTTCTGCTTCTCTCTTCTCAACTTCACGTTTTGTGATGCACAGACCAGGCGGGTCATGGAGACCCACTTCGAGCGGCGGTGGTGACTCACTGTAAACAAGCCAAAAGGTCCCATGGCATCTCTGGTGAGAGCAGATTCTGGGGCTAGATAACGGAGAGCACTTCACACGTGTTCTTCACGCGCCACCAGCGGGCGCTGCGACAGACAATATATGGAAGACATAATGAATTAGGAGTAATGTAATGAGCTGTGAGTGTAACAGCACTACCACAAGGCAACATTCCATTAACATGACCACATGACACTAAATTTAGTACTGAGGGTAAGTAAAAGGCCTTGATAAAGAGGATGATCTTGCAACTTTTTTCTGGCATAAAGAGTGAGCGTTATTTTTCTGCACTGGTGAGTGTTAGGGTCACTTTGTTACACTTCAACGGCACTCCCTGAAGAAGTTCTAGGTAGGAGACAGTAAAAGTATAAATCCAAGACACATGACAAACCCTCTTGGACAATAAAAATCAAACACTTAGAAGAAATACAGACGAAGATGCACTAGATCATATACATCATCTGCAGTTAAAATTATGGTCAGCAAAAATCGTGAAAAATACGGTAGATCGAACACATGCCAGTAGTCATTTTGCTGACACCCGATTCACACCCGCATTAAAAGATTGACGCCAGTTTACACACGTAGTCTAGCTTTATTTTTTTCTCTCTCTCTCCTTCTGGGTGAGTGTGTCAACAGACTAAAATAGGTTGAAAAGAGTAAGCACTCATTACTTGATCATACTGTGTTTCGGTTTTGTTGACATTCGTTCCTAGCAGAACAGAAGAGTCCTAACATGCACGTTTGCAATAAATTGTCGATAGTTTACAGTTATGATTAATCCATAAAAAGCTTCATTTGTGCTTTAATTTATTATCCATCCGCCATCCGTGTATCAGTGACATAAACCGCACATAAATGTCTATCTTGCTAACATAACAGCGCCTGCGGCCTTGCAATTCATGGCTTTCCTCATTAAAAAAAAGACAAATGTCTCAAGGACATTGCTTGTTGGCCTTGATGACTGTTTATGAGCATTTAACATATTTAACATGTCTTTTCGTGCAATACTATACAAGCATTAGCATAAAAAAGAACGAGCTGTATTCACTGCATACAAAAGGACAACACCAGTCAAATCAAACTTTCACTTTTATTTCCCGCCTTTAACATACACTCCTGAAATCAGCAGCAACGCTAGTCTATCAAGTTAATTGTAAGGTTGGTGGAAATCACACTCGTGAAAACAACGTTTATTGTCACATCCACAGATTCCTCACGTGTGTTGCAGCTGTGGTACAGAACTTGGCAGCTACACCAGAATGTCGCACGGTTGTTGCCAGTACATGTATGTGTCAAGAGCACGTGTTGGCGCCAGGGCAAGGACTTGTTTGTTTTCTGTTCTGTTGGGTAGTCTCTCTCGTCAGCTGTCTCTCCCCAGTCCACACCAGTCTGTATGTTTGTGCTTACATCCCTCTCTCGAGGCCTATATCTCCTCGTTGTACGATTCTGAGGGCTTGTTTCTGGAGGGTGTTTGCGTGAGTACAAAACTGTACCATGTCAGACTTCTTACAAGTTTAGTACATGGGGTGGTCCTAATTAATGACACGTTTTTGTGGAACGTTTTTACGTCTGGTGTGTTTGATTCTATATGTCTACCATCTACTTGTATGTCTACCTGCCAATCTACTTGTATGCCTACCTGTTTTGCTACACGTAAGTCTACCTGTCTATTTGTATGTCTATCAGCCTCTCTACAGAAATGCATGTCATATGCCTACTTGCCCTACTTCCATATGTCAGACC
The DNA here is from genome assembly GCA_004794325.1 of Pomacea maculata. Lineage (NCBI taxonomy): Eukaryota > Metazoa > Mollusca > Gastropoda > Architaenioglossa > Ampullariidae > Pomacea > Pomacea maculata. Next base: position 1,328,630 of record SRHC01000548.1, on the reverse strand, counting down.
CATTGTCGTCTGTCTGTCTAGTATACCTGGTTGCGTGCAGGTGATTATGTCTGAGCATTGTTGACATTTGGCAGGCAATTCAGCAGCTCTAGCTCTGTGTTTCCCTCAGTTACAATAATAATCTATCTAGACTTCCTTTGAGTGAATGACAAACACGACGGGTTCACTGGCTGTTCAGTCATGTTAGTCGAAGAGTTCACCACATTGATTGTGGTTTATTTCTGAAGTTGATAAAATTGTTATTATTATTTACTTCCAATCGTGTGATTATTGAAAAGATGTCTATAAACATTGTCAACATCTGGAAAACAAAAAAGCTGCGGGATCACGTACATTATGTCAGTGACAGAAAAATGCGTTATAGCCGTGCTAACAGGTGGTTAGGAGGGGATGGGGTGGACTGTTATCACGTGCATGTAATTAAATCCCCTCCCCCATCTTTCATATAGCAAAAGACAATAACACACACACACTGGCAAGCACGCATACATATACTTTCACGCATCCCTCTACACATCGCAGTCTCACACACAGACACATGCGCGCGGGGAGAGACTATAATACATTATCAGTAAATTAGTTGTTTAACCCTCTCTCTTCAGACCTCTCGCACGTAGAGAGAGAGAGATCTTCATGGTATTCCAGATGAGGTCACCTTTTCAGAAAACCAACCCGGACATCCTAATCCGACCAAGTACGTGAGTCTCTCTCTCGCACATATACATTACGTGGAGGAAAGCAGGGAGAAGAGGGAAGACAATGATGTTGCCTGAATAAAAATGACATTAAAGAACCTTAATGCACATTCATCATACCTTCACAACAAGGATTTAAACATTGCGTGTTTATGGCCGTACCAGACACAATAACAATAAGGGGAACGTGCCCGAAAACGCTCTATCTGTGAACAAACACGTAGACACATCTTCACTTTCCAAAAAACCTTCAGAAAGGGTGAAATTAAACTGAAGTATTTGCATAATTTCAAAAACTTGGGACAGCGTGCACACTGAAAATCGTGTCGATGAGCTGAACAGATTCTCCTTCATAATTTTATTACTCAGCGGCCATGCAAATATTGCCTTGGGCAGTTTTCAAGAAAGCATCCAATGGACAACAAAGCAGGAAACATCTTTAAGTGGCCGCTGGGTGTCTCGTATGACTGTGCACTCAGTGCTACGTAACAGTTTTCGAGAATCTTTTCCTGTTGTGCATAATCACACTGTTGTCCTAGTAGTAAATTTAGTGGAGCGCATCTTCCCGTGTGGAGGAAGATTGAAGGCGTGGTAGTCCGAAACAACACCGTCGTTACAAGTCGTCCAGTGTCTCCACTTCTCCTAATCAGTGACAATGTTATATGGTTCATATAATTTCGTTCCTGGTCCAGAATAGTGATCAAAACACTCATTCCGGATTTCGAAGGCGGATAAGTTTATGCAAGTTCTTTCTAGGTAAAGGCAGGGATCACGGACTTGTCTCCCAAGTCCAAACTCCAAAACCCGGAAGTTACCGCTGTCCGCTTTGATGTAGTGTCTTAAGGACATGAGCAAACTTTGACTATGTTGATCTTGATATAAACACGTTCAAATACCTTCGATAAATATATATATAAATTACCTTTTAAGAGATATAAATCCTGTGACAAACACATACAATTTTTAAAGAAAACGTATAAGAGGAGTTCAAATAAAATTATTTTAAAATATTTTAGCGAGAACCACAAACGTACGTGCGTGCATGTGTGAAAGAGATGCAAGAGAAGACGTCTGTGTGCAGGGCCGCCGAGAGCCAGCCCGGGCCCCGGGACAGACGATCTCTCCGGGCCCCTTGTACTTGTAATCAGTACCCCGAAATTGTATTCTACAGACTTGAAACTCAACTTCAGCATGTGTAATGCTTGGGTGTTCTGTCCTTAGACCTTTCTTTAAAAGAAAAAGAAAAAGAGAAGAAGAAAAAAAATCCACTGACCAAGACCGGGCCCCCTTGACAGCCGCGGGCCCGGGTACACCAGACCCCCCTGTCCCCCCCCCCTCTCGTCAGGCCTGTCTGTGTGTGTGTGATTGTTTATGTTTGTGAGTGAATGAGCGACAAGAGGATGTGGGAAATAGTTGTTTTTGCTGCATGACATCACAGAAAACAGACCTATGCACATTTATGTGTTCAGCGTTGTTTCAGCGGAGACAGAGACTGACAGACAGAGGCGATGCATGTGACTGCCCGTGTTTGTGGCTCGTAATGCGCGCGCATCCACGAGTGTTGAACATTTATATTGTGCGTCAGCAGTGAAGTCACCTGTCGACAGGTGTGAAGCCACCAGAAAGCAGCAGTCGCATGTAACCATTCACTACAGCCGCAGGCCTGCCTAACTCTGCCGATACTGACCAGGGTCAAAGAGCACAATAAGTCACGACCTGTCACTGGACCGCCGACAGTCAGCTGAAAAATAGTATAGGGTCATTAAGCCATGGTGATTGGGGTCCAAACTTAGGTGGCCCGCGGCTTAAATTTTTTTTTTGATAATGCAAAAATCACAATAAATAATGAAATTTTTTTTTTTATCACAATCCTTTCTCTTAACTTTGAAGCACTGTAAAGTGTGAATCGGTTACAATAGCGGCCTCTATAACGCTGACACTCAGCGTGGATAAAACAGATTAATATTTGAATTTAAGTGTAATTTATTTTATTGTTTATTGATAATAAAAGACTAATCTTCTATAAATACTTCTTTGAAATTATAAGCCAGCATTTAAATATTAAAAATGCGAAAGGGCACAGTATGTCAATCACGGACATTCGAAATGCCAACATGACAACTGTCAACACCTGTCTCGAGTGTTTGTGAGGCCATGTCAAGGTCCGTACGAGACATAGTGTCAACGAATTGGGATCCAAGCATTTTGCGCGGCTTACGCGAATTCGTGGATTACTGGAGCATGGTTTAATGGCCCGACACTGTATTCGCGGTTTTATATGTAAGAAAGCTGCCCTATCCGTTAGGTATATTTTGTGCTAGCGATTTGAGATGTGCTGTCTGTTTCCATGTCTGCGGCTAAGAATAATCATCAAAAGTAGTATCAACAACCTTTCGGACGTAAAAATAATAAATCAGCCATCCAATCTGTCTAAACAAGGGTCAGAGATCGAGTGTTCGAGAGGTAGAGGTGAGGTCTCTTCAAGATCCGGTTTAAGTGCAAGAAAAGAAAAATGTTTTGCACTGAAGCATATACCTCCCGCCAGGTTCCGAAAATAAAAAAAAATCTTCAACAGACGAACGACACTTATCTACAACACGAGGACCTGACTAAGTTGTGGCTTGCGCCAATGTTCCGGTTACAAGTTTAGTAAGCAGTCTGACAAAGCATATCCTTCTCGGCTCTTGGGATTGTGCATGTAGTCCCACTACACCGTCCGACTGAAACACTTGCCTCACATACGTCAGTGAGTGCGCTAGACCCAGACGAACACACGCAAAGGTCAGTACCCAGTTTTGCTATTAAGGTTGTTCTTTTGTTGAGAATTATTTGAGATGGTGGGGGTCAGAGTTGAAGGTCAGAAAAAATGGGCTTAAATCTGTCGGGTGAGCGATCGCTTAGCAGCAACAAATTTCAGGTCTCTTTTGGTATTTATCTAATTATCGGCTGCGCGATGCTGATTATGAAATAATTGCATAGTTCCCATTGCTCACCTTGCCAAGATGAATAAGGAAATAATATTTTTGGGAGAAAATATGAGCATTAAACTTGAAACAAGTTTTGTGGAGATAATGCTCACTGAAGACACAAAAGCTGAACTTCACAAGCGGACGTCCACGTGAGAACAAAGCAGGTTGACCGCGGAGAAGCGCAAGGCTAGCCACATCATCTTCTGTTCTCGAAGACAGTCCAACAGAACCATCTCAAGAAGTCAAATTGGCGAAGGAAAATGGACATGAAAGAAAACTAAACAGGAAATCAAACCTGTCAGATGTCAACAAACAGAAGTGATTGTGATGCCTCCGACAAAACCACAGTAGATGACATATATTATTAGTTGTCATATCACAAAGCAGCCAGCCACTACTCCAGTCAGCCTCTATAAGATTCTCAAGAAATCCCATTAACATACTAAAAATCTTACAGTGGCTTAACTCGAAAAGAACTGAGAAAAATAGAATTACTGCAGTAATCGAAAGATCGAACGGAATCCTCCATACACATCCTTTAGCAAGAAGATGAGAGACTGAAATGTGAGGTGACATAGATGACAAAAGAGGCAAAAGACTACACAAACTTACATTTAAGTTATTAGCTTAAGTGTGGAAGGCAGAAATCAGAAGCAACTCTAACGAACTATACGTTTTTTTTTATAACCCGAGAATCTACTTTGTCAGTGAACCAGATAGTAGACGCCCAAGAGCGTTTAACATTTATTCAGTGATAGATTAACTGGGATTAAAATGTCAGAGAGAGAGATTAGACAGCATACATCTACTGGGTTAAAAAAAAAAAAGGCTCCACACAAATGGACCACACTTAGCCCTAACCAAGTCCTGAACATAATCTTTGTAAAAGCTTATTCAGGACTTACAGATCGAGACCCACCCGGCGTTTTATGGACAGGAAAGCAGCCTAAAACACTGACTGACTCATCGGATCTCAAAGCACTGACTCCAGAGAGAGAGAGAAATTAACTCTGTACAATTAATGTTCGATGTGGAAATGTCCTGTACAGGAGGCGGATATCAAAAGTCGTGCGTTGTTTCACAGCGGAGACTGAGAAGTCAAAGTGCCATTAGCATCAGCGAGTGGGTTTCGTAGAGTGATGGTGAGGAAGATGAGGGATTCCGATTTTCACCGACTGATTTAGTTGTGTATGCATGTATCGCTACTTTTTCTAGACCATATATGTATATCTTTAACAAAGTGTACACACCATTCTTATACGACCCCCTTCATATCCTCGCTGTTAAGAATAATTTCATCAGTGGAAGTATAATAATTAAAAATCGTTTGGTGACAATTTGTAATACTTCACAACTGATTGTTATAACAAACATATGCATCCAGGGATTTGTGTAGGAGAGCGGCTAAACCCTACAAAATGGATAACAAACGTGTAATAAATTGTCTGTTTTACTATTTAATTGTCTGTGTGAGTAAAGGTGTCTATTATATGTATGTCGCAACGTGTCTTGCTTCTAACGAACCCATTCATTAAAACAAGATCGACACTTTGCGACATACATAAATACTTGACATGTCATCTTCCTTTCATCTTCAGTACCGACGATCCCAGCTCTGCTTTTTTAAATTTTACGTGATCTATTAACTTTTTTGTTTAGGGCCTTGGATATTGAAATGACAATAACATTGTCAAACTTCATTAATCACAGCTAGCATTTAAACTCTCGAAGTGTGCTCAGTTATGAAAATAGAACAAGTGCTAGCTACGAAATAAAGTTAAGGACAGTTCAGATAAGAATGTGCATCATAGGAAACAAGGATCTAGAAACATTGCATATGAGGTCAGGTTATTACAATGCTTTACTATTATTAATAATGTGAACTTATAACGTGCAGCATCACGACCAACATAGATCGCACTTTTTTTTACTTTTTTTAATCAATCGTTTTATTGTCTGTACCAGGCATAACCCAGGACAGAAATTTCTCTTTGGTCACAAAATAATTTATACATGTGAACATACATAATATATATATCCACCTTTCATAGATGGTGGTCTGGAAAATAGTCACTGCCTCTTGCATTCAAGTAAAATCAGTTGACTAAACTAAAGACACTGCCCCACAGGTGGGCACTGTCAATCTACACTGTACTTTTACCTTGTATTGGATGTTAAGGTTTTCAGGTAGTGACTTAATCTGTCTGGCATGATATTTTAAAGCAATTTGAATAATTGTTGTCTGATGTCTGTTGACAAATATAATGCAAATTGTTTCTTCTGAAACATAAATATTGTTTTATGGAACCATACAACTAATTAAGCTTAATGATTGGCTGCATGAAGGTATTTATGTCCTACCTTGACTATTATCGTTCTACAGTTTGGAGGACATACAAAACCAGTTAAACAGTTTTAAATTATAAAAATCAAAAAGTGTATGCCAGATAGTTTGCATGGGGAATAAAACTGTAAAATCAGTGCTTGGAGACTCAGATTCTCTACCAACATAGGGATAGGTAAATGGAATTCTAATTCTGAAAACATATCGTGGAAACTTAAATCACATTTAATAAGTGCCTTATGGCAACTACTGATGTTCAACTAGAGTGATTTTAATTAAGGAATCTTCATAGAATTTTAGCATCTATAATGGGTTCCAGTAGCAGAGAGTGTTAGCTCATCCAAATGTTTTATGTTTCTTGTTAAGAGATGATGTCATCTGTTATGACAGTCTGTTTGCTGGTAAAGCCTGGCAAGACTGACAATCAGTCATGAATCTCATAACAAGTAAAAACACACATCCTTAAGAAATTTTAATTATATTTTTAAAACTGACATTATTTGGAGTGCAAGATCTACTGATAAAAGAGCTAGATTTAGTCAGCTTGCTAGCAAAGGTTTAAATTTGTTTATTCAAATAGAAAAACAACATATCCTCTGTACATGTTTAGTTTTTGAAAATTTTTAAATATAGTTACTATTTAGAAAGATATTGTAGCATAATAAGTAATAGCGTGAACTAATGTAACTGATCCCACAGCGCCTTACACTGAACTTTTGCTATGAACACAAATAGTAGAAGCTTTATGAATGCCTTACACCTATGTCTCTCCTCTCACTATGTTCTCACTCTGTCTTGAAGGTAACTTCCTCATGTCTGTGTGCACTGAAATAATGCGTCAAGAATAGTGAATGACATGTAAAATATCAAGTTCTGTATAAATATATTGACTGCAGTTAAAAAAAAAACAACATTGATTTTAATTTTCAGTTGGTTTTCAATGACACAAATTTTAGTTTAAAAATTCGTCATAAACATATCTATTAAAATTTAATATTTCTGCTTTCATTTGGCCTCAGATGACATACGTCTATGAAAGTACATTAAGTCCGTCTGCTGCTTTCTATATCAGTCTAATTCTTTTTGTTTACATTTATATGTATTAAAAAGTATGAGTCCGTGAATTAATATAAGTACTTCAACAGACGTAGCATTTACTTGATAAAAATAGCAGTCAACGTTCAATCCATCATTGTATAAAGGGAGCGTGGATCGATCGAATTATAACAACACAAAAAAGTTAAGATGATATTAAAAATTATAACGAACTGACATTAAAGAAAACACACACGAACACATATGCATACAATATAGTGCTAAAAAGGGTCTCTACTGTGCTTACGACTAACATACCACACACAAGATTTTAATGTCTAATTATCTCATCCAAATTTATTAACTCAGCCTTAATTTGACAACTTGCAAGTAATATACCTACTTTCTGACCTCCGACTGCTACGCTTCCCTTGACAGCAGCTGCGAAGCAGACGGTACCGCCCAGTGCTCTGATTGGTCTGTGCTTATAAGGTCGGCGGTTTCAGCCAATACACGAGCTTCTTGCATTCCGTCAATGGGCGAAAAATCCTGCTGTGTCATGAGTAGGAAGCTATAAGAGTGTCGGCGTGTGTCTGAGGAATAGAAACACTAACACTTCGGCTGTGCTTTATCTACAGCTAACATGGGTTAAAAAGCGTGTCAGACTGCGAAAGGCTCGGAATCGGTAAGTAGCATGGGGTGTCTGCGCTAGGAGATGTAAAAGCTGTGATATTTTCATGTCGAACTGACGTTGTATTAGAATAACATCATCATGATTGTCTTTTCATCTGTGTCTGCCCGGTCTGTTGAGCGCTGTCCTGTTTGATACTGTAGCATCTCGATCGTCTGTCTTGGCTGGCTGCTTTTTATTTTATAGTTAAATTTTGATTGATATAATCGATAAACTACATATCGAGAATACAAAAGCTAAATGGTATACAAGATTTCCAGTGGTACACGTTTCATTTACCGGGTCTCCCGCGTACACGTGCACTGACACAGCGTGAGGCTAGGGATTTTTTTTAATCCCACACAGTTATGCAGCATAACCCTGTCAATACTGTGCAGTCGACATTTCGTCGGAAAATATTGTCTTTGCACCGCTGTATTCACGTCTTTTGTCTGTAGCTGTGGCAGTTATATACATATAGCTTTTGTGGCAGCAGTGAATGTTCGGGTGATTTCTGTTTCTAAAATTCAAAGCAAATATACAGTGATACCTCGGTTCTCGAACATAATTCGTTCCGGGAGGACGGTCGAGAACCGAATTGTTCGAGAACCGAAGCAATGAAACCCATAGGAAATAATGGAAACTGGATTAATTCGTTCCAAGCCCCAGAAAATGCCTATTTACTGGCCTAATTTGTATATAATATGTAGAAAAACATGAGTCTCAACAAGAAATAAGAAATAAAAGTGTATTTATTAAAACAAAAAAACAAAAAAAATGTACTGTACAGTACAGTAAATTGTGTTTCATTTACTGTACCTGTACCAAACTTTATGGCAGGAGGGAATGAATGTGGAGGGAGGAGGGAAGGGGGATGGTTATTGTCACCGATGACGCAAGCAAGGCGCGCTGGGCCGAATGAACGCCATTCGGCTCAACTCGGCTCATCTCGGACGTTCGGATGTTCGAGTTCCAAATATTTGTTCGGATTCCAAGACAAAATTTTCTCGAATTTCCTGGTCGAATACCGATTTGGTCGAAAGTCAAGGCGTTCGAGAACCGAGGTATCACTGTATTTACTTGGCTGGTAAACAAGCACATACAGTTATTTTACCCTAATTGTGTTCCTAAGATTTTAACAAGATAGCCAGACAGTTTTAAAATAAACACACTCATTTTTATGACAAATAAAGGAAGAGTGTTGCAATATCAGTTTGTTCATTACAATGGAACCTCGGTTAACGAACTTAATCCGTTCTGGAAAGCTGTTCGTTATCCGAAACAATTGTTTCCATAAGAAATAAAGGAAATAGATTTAATTGGTTCCCAGCCCCTGTTGACTCGCAAATATTTGAAAGTTACAGGCTATATATATATATGTATTTGTTTTAATGAGAACAGTTAGAATGCAATATAAATGGAGTTAAATAAACATAAAAACATTAAAGAAAGCATTAAAACATCAGAAAACTTGCCATTTTGACGGCGTGGGTGGATGGAGGTGTGGGGAGGAAGTGGTGGAATTACTGCTTTGATTCCCCCACCATGAGCACACGTGACATTGTAAAATCGGGGGGTGACTTCCCTTTTCTGTAGCTTTGAGGTTAAAAACTTGTCCAGTGTCTGTTCCTTCTGCCTTTTTGTAAAACTTTTCGGTAATACATCACATATCCGACAGACGCATGCCACCTTCATACTTTGAAATCATTTCCTTTTACAATTCATTTGTTGGCCGCTTCCTTGTCATTACCTCACTACTATTAATTGCTCTTAATCTTCTTTGGAGTCACGATCGAGGATTATGTTATTAAAATTAAGCACAAAAATCACTAAATAAGAAGGATGCGCACATATAAGGAACTACAGATCGTAACTGTGTCTCGAGCGCGAGTGATGACATGCTGGTCGGTCACGTGTGGTTCACGTGGCTGTTCGTTATCCGAAATTTTGTTCGCTATTCGAGACAAACTTTTAACGAAATTTTTGTTCGTTAACCGAAATATTCGCTAACCGAGGTTCCACTGTATTTTATTTTTATGTCAGTAAATGAAATCTTCTCATGGATGTACACACACCACATACAGACCCTCACCTTGTGCACAACAGTGTCAGCAATGATGTACAATTCACTCTGCTCAGCTTAGAGAGCTCATTCAATACTTTCGCATGTAGCATCACGGGAGTATAAAATAGCAGAATGCATTTAATCTGATACTGCTCATAACACTAGTAGCTATTATTCTCTCTCTCCTCCCTCTCACACACTGAGGCAGTGACAAAATAAATACTGAGAGTTTAAAAAAAAGGTAAATGTAACCTTTAATGCAACACGAAAACATCTACTGATATAAAGTATTTGACTCAGGAAGTTTACATTTTTGATCAAATGAAGGTGTACTAAAACTCACTAATCCATTTAATAATATCCACAGTGTAATAATCTACCAGAATTTTTAATTTGGCTGTATTAAAATTTATGATTTCTTCAGTTTCAATTGTTAATCTTACAGAGGTGTACAGTAGTTGCCTATGGAAATGCCGCTGAATGGGGTGGGGATAGATCTGAGTCAAAGGATGTAGGGCTCTGTCTCATTCCTTTTGTATCCTCCAGATGTGTTTACAGCCGACATAACAGTCGAAATCGTTTTTTCAGTTCATGACGAAAGATGAGAGAGTTGCAGCGTACTTAACTGTTGCAATAAGACACAGAATTTCAACCTGACCTCAGGTGACCTACCGCGAGGTTACGCTGGGCTGATGAAATGTAGGTCAAAACTCGTACTCGTCAGATTGTTCTAGAATGTTCCGCTGGCTCAGTTCAGGTGTTTAGGGTAGAAACCGATATCATCTCTGCAAACATACATGAAAATAAAACTGTTACACTGAATGAAAACGTAAAGTATTTAAACTAGCATTCTGTAGGTTAACATATATAAGTATCTACTACGCACTTTACGTTCATTTGACGGCGTCCCAGTAACGCGATGATAGAATGATCGTCTGCATTCAAGAGAGAAGGTAAGGGATTCAGGTTTAATCTTGGAGCACAAGTGAATATGACACCGGTTCACGGGGTTTTGTTTAGTGCTCTCCGACAGTGATCATAGACATAGGTACATCCTGACGGTGTGTGTGTGGTGGAGAGAGTGATCATAGACATAGATACATATCCAGGCCTGATGGTGGGTGGGTGTGGTAGTGGGGGGAGAGTGATCATAATGACACTGACAGTTCTTTATTTACGAGAGGTAAAATAAGCAAATGCTTTTATCCATTTAGCCCTCGTCCTTTACAGGGAAGAAAATTAACTACATAAATGAAGTAATTAAGAATTATAGAAAAATTTGTAGTAAACATAAAGGAAGGTGGATATGTACAAAAGTGATGGTTAAGAAAAAATATGTATATATTTACAAGGTTTTCTGGAGTTGGGAGGAATCTCTATTGGCCTCATCTATGTCTTGAAAGTATTTAGATAGATTGCATCGAAAGCAGTGTAGGGAGTTCGTTTGCTTAAGATGGAGAGGGAGGCTGTTCCACAGCGCGCTTCCTGAGTATTTCAGACTTTATTGAAAAAGGCCTAGTCTAGGAATGGACATATATAGGTACACCCAGGCCTGCAAGTGGGCGTGTGTGGTGGTGGTGGGAGAGTGATCATAGACATAGGTACACATCCAGGCCTGACGGTGTGTGTGTGTGTGTTGGGGGGGGGGTGGCAGTCGTAGGGGGCTGGTGTATCAGACTACGACATAGAAAGGGACCAGAAATTGGTCTGTGTATTTCTTTTTAAAAAGAAAATCAAATTACACATTTAGAAGTCGAGTTTCAAGTCTGCTGTGTACTACTATATACGCAGACGGTGGTGGAGCAGTGAAGTGAGCCGGCAGATTGGCAGACGATTTTTTTTAATCAGTTAACTGCTAAAACGAGGCATGATACAAGAAAGCTTCCGGTTTAGTCACGTTCTTTATTTAGGCTCGCCGAGACTAACAGCGGATCACTTCGCGTTGGTCTTGGCAGACAGACAGCAATCCACCTATACACGTGCTTGATTTTACTGATGGTGACTGAAAACGAGGAACAACGGATTTATAGCTTCACCAAAACCTTTCGGTACACACAGTTTGGGAAGACGTTTGAATATTGAAATATTTCCACATACATAGGTGATTCTGGTAAATGCGGAGTGTGTGTGTTTGCGCACGCTGCTGTATGCAAAACTCAATCTCAACCGACACAAACCACAAAAGACTTGTAGACAAAATACCTAAACGTGCGTCTTCTTCATCGAGTGTCTTTAATTCCGAGTACCCCGTTAACGACTCACACAGTTACACTATGATTAAAATCCACGGCAACCACCTATACCCTCGCTGAACTATTTTTTTTTTTTAACCGTTTGCTGCTACGCATATCGATCTTCATATCCTATAACGATTTCGAAAAAATGGAACGACTTTCTTTTTCGTGACAAGCGAATGTTTGAACCACTGCCCCCCCAATAACCTCTCCATAAACTGGTTCAGCGTGCAACAGACTCGTGGCGCCTCGATCCGTCCTCACTGTGTGTCTGCTGCAAGTGCACGTAGGTCGGGTGACTGGCTAATCGGCTGAGGAACATGCAGTATCCACGTGTCTGCTGCTCTAGTGCTCCGGTGACCGACATCCATTTGGAGCCAGAAATAGCCTCATCTTTACATAACTTGGTAAAAAGTGCAAGATTCCCATTGGGGAAGAGTACATTCTCCAATAGCCGTAGAAATAAATGTCCTACGCTGACTTTCTGTCAGCTCTCGCCCAAGAATCTCCTATCAGAGTACCAAAAAAGGGTTCGTGCAACCCAACACACATCACTAGTCTTGGATTGCTCACCTATTTTATTTCAGCAGCGTGCCATGTTTGTGGCTGTTTTAAAGTTTATTTTGGCACAACCCCATCATTGCCCTCTTGTTTAGCTAATGCAAGCCAAAGACAGGATGAATGTACTTGACTGTTTTGTGACATTGGAAATATAATAAAGTAGGTACTTGAAAATAATTTGAGACAACAGTGACAGCCCTACTCTAGAATTGAAAAATTATTTTTGTAAACATTAATTACCTTATGGCGCGAAGTAGAATAGTGATACATAAATAATAGACAAAGCTATTTTGCTGTTATTGAGATAATTTGGCTTAAATAATTACAGTAATTGCTATATGAATGATCTGAGTAGCACGAGTAAGGATTAACAATGAGACAGAGTCTACAGTATCTTGCCATAAAAAAAGATTTTCAAGCTGCCCGCTGCCACATTTTAAATGTTTCCTGCTGTCTGCATCAAAGCTTCCAGCTCTCATCACCTAGTGCTGTTGAGCACATCTTACTAAGTTTTTAATCTTTTTCTCTTCACTTACAAATAGCTGTATTTGTTTAGATTTTTATTTTAAGAGTGAAAAAGGTGCTTTTTGTGCTGTCTAATGTATGTTGAGGTATTTAGCTATATATATACACCCCCATGATTCACTGGGTCGGGCTGTATCTTTATTAATATGTAGAAAGGAAATTGGTGTTTTTAAGTATATTTTGCAGACTTTTTGCCCTTGCAAGCTTTCAGCAAGCTGGCTGCAATTGTCAAAAATATAATATTAACAAATATGATACAATATATAGCCTATTTATGTAGCGCCATTCCCCAGCACCAAAGCCGGACTCAAAATTCTTTACATACAGGCACATGGGTAAACACAATTTTATGGTGCATATCAACTGCACTTTCATGTACAAACATCTGCACACAAGGTGGAGAAACTGTAGTACCCAGAGAAAACCACCAACAATGGTCAGCTCTGTAAAGAGGTGTAACATTAAGAGATTGAGATTGCAGAGATTTGAAATAACAGTTCTAATTAGTTTTAATGGCATTCAACAGCCTCTAGCTCACCTGTCAGTGATCTGCCTTTATGTTGCAGTTGTATTGCAGAACACGTTTATGCCTAGCGTCAATCAACAGGCTTGAGTGTAAAGAGAACTCCCACTGAAAGCCACTGTAGCCCATACTGCTGCGTGATAATTCAGTTGGACTTGGTCACTCCCTGACTTAGACATGGCGGCATCTCGATTGTGCTGTAGGCAGAAGAGTGAGAACTATACAGATGTTGTTATTATTGGTAAGCTGATGTGTTTGTATTACATTTAGGTGTCTACCTAGATGTCTCTTTATGTGTCGGTCTAATCTAGGGCTACTCCATCTGTTCATCAGTTAATTTAAGATCAGCGTTACTATTTGTGAGCATGTTTGCTTCTATCAGTTGTTAAGTTTAACAGACAATGACACTTTAGATTCAGCAAAGTTATTCCAAACTATATAATTTCTCTGGAAAAGTGAAATCAGTGGGATGTTTGTAAGAGTAAGCTGTTCTATTTTTTCAGGGAATGGACCTTCAGCTATCACACTATCATATATGCTGCATGGTTATCGCCCATACTATAATGGTGCCCCCCACTCCAACAGTATTCTAATCAACAAACTTAGAGACAACAAGGCTTCTGTTGTAGAGCAGGTAAAGAATGTTTAATAAATTCCATTCTCTCTCACACTCAGGTTGACCCTAATAAGGAAAGCCTACTCAACAAAAAGTTCAAATTCTTTACATCTCTGTCGGAATGTCTAATAATATCTCTTTGTGTGAGAAATTTGTTTTCTAGGATGTGTGTGAGAGAGAGAGAGAAAGAGAGAAATACAGGGGAAGCATGCAGTGAATAAGTGAAAGAGGTGTAAAGATTCAAGGATGGATTTATATGTCAGGCTAAATAAATTATTTGTAGAGACAAGGGCTCTAATTCAGCACAATTTTATGGATTCTGACATATTTTAGGACTTGGAGTTTCTCTCAGAAGGATTAGAAGGAAGGTCAACCAATCCTGTGGCTCTGCTGTGGGACACTCTTAGTCACCCAGATGCTGACCTAGGAGCAGACAACCCTTCAGTCCTAGATTGGAAGCTTGAGAAAGAGAAAGTTATTCCCCATGTTGTTCTGGGGAAAACAAAAGTAGGAGGCTCTTGGCAGGTAAGACATTTATCTAAATTTCTGCTGGCTTCAATTGAATGACTGAACAAAAGGCACTGGGAAAAAAAGTGTCATGATCATTGAAGGGAACTCTGAAAGTAAGGGATAAAGATGCATCTTTCTGCTGGATTTCCTACTGTCACTTCAGTGACCTTCATGTATAGCTTTTCCTTCTTACCCCTGAAGGTTTCAAACCAAGTCTTCTTTCACTGGATAATTATGTACATGATTTATTTCCCAGCAGTTTGACATAGGGCTTTTATAGCTATATTTTGTTATAAAGCTTGCTGTTATAAACGGTCTATCACATATGAAATATGTTCCAGTTGTTAAAATTCTGTCCATTTGAGTATGCAGTTTGCAGAAGTTTCAATAACTTGTAAGATTCTTTTTTAAATGTTTGATTGTTAAGTCTGGGAACAAAAGAAAATAAAAACAAGTATACAGAGAAAGAAAGAAAGAAAAGTACAACAATTTTTCTTTACAGTAGTTTGGAAATATTTAAAACACACACACACACTCATGCATGCACATGCAAACATGTGTAGATGAACACAAACACTTTTGCATCTGCTTTCATATTTGCATTCCAAGCACAGAAGACTATAATTAGAATGATCATTTGGCTTCTTGATTGGCTGATTTCAGAACATGGAAGGAAGCATGCATACTATCAGCCAAAACAATTGGATGGAGCTACCTGGATGTCCCTTCAGGGAGTGGCTTGCAAAGAGGTGAGGATAAAGAGAAAGTGGGAGAGGAGAAGAATGCAACCAGAGGAATAGTAGTGATGTGTAATGCCAAGGAATAGTGGTAGTGTATGAGGCTAATTTGATAATAGTGATAGCATGTAATGCCAGTGAAGGGTGGTAATGTGTAATCTTGAGAATATTGGTAATGTAAAATGCAGACTGCACAAATGTATAAATAAAAGTGGGCATATGAAAAGTTTAGCTGTTGTGGAAAGTTCTGTCACTGGACCAAGATCTACTTGTCTTAAAAAGGAAATTAAAAAGAAATTCAATAAACCAGACAGCAGTCACATAGCTGAGGCTACACTTTTTTCTTGAAAATAAAATTGATGATACAACTGATAAAGAGAATGCAAAAAGGAAGCCAGAAAAGTGTTAGGTCAATGATAATGAGAAAATGTCAGCAAGACTTTCAGAAGACACTATTCTTTAGAAATCAGTATCTGGGTTTTGGTGGAACAGAGGAAAAGCTAAAATTTAAAATGCAAAGTCTGGTAAGTAGAACAAAAATCAATGATATATAAAAAATGCGTACTTTACATCTTGCTAAGTTTCCCAGGGTGAAATACAAATCAGAAATGAATACATTTTTCAGTGCAAACCTTTTCAATTTTTATTTTGTTTTAAATTTGGAAACATGAAAAAGTAAAGTTCTCTTTGAGTCTCCTTTTATTTCACCTTCAAACTTCAATTTTGCTTATCCCAGGCATCGCAGAATGGATGTCCAAGGTGGCCGGGCAACTGTGGCTGATGTGAGAAGTTACTATGAAGAATATGTTGAAGACATGGGGCTGAGAAAACATTTCAGAGACTACCATGTGGTCACGTCAATTCAGAAGGTCTTTGATCTCCGAAACTGTGCTGATAGTGAAAGTGGAGAAGTAGAACACTGCTGCCAAAACATACAAGAAAACCACTGCTTTTTATGGGAGGTGCGTGGGTACTTCACCAAAGTCGCTGCCAGTGCTCATAATGTTAAAGACATGGAGGAGAAAGAAGAGGAAAATCAGTATATCTGTGACTGGAGTAGCTTCTCCGAAGACCTGATGGACCAATCAGCAGATGCACCATCAGGTCGTGAAGAATTCTGTTTCGTGACCCCACATGTAGTGCTGGCCACTGGGACATATGATGTACCCAACAGACTTGGAATCAAGGGAGAAAACCAGCCTTCAGTCCTGCACTCACTGTGTGCCTTCGAGCAGCTCCTGACAGATGGAGTCTTGACATCCTCCTCTTCACCTGTGTGCATTGTTGGAGCAGGACTAAGTGCCGCGGATGCCATCTTAATGGCACTTAATTCTGGAATCCCTGTGATCCACATTTTCCGACGGGCACCTAATGACCCTTCTCTCATTTTCAAAAAGCTTCCACGTTCCATGTACCCTGAGTATCACAGGGTAGCTTCGCTGATGAAAGGAGAGACTGAGAATGAACTGTATCAGGCTTATCCCAGGCACCGTCTTGTTGAAGTTAGCAGTCAGATGGTCTTCCTGAAACCTTGCTCATCATCTTCTCGCTCCCCCTCCCCTCATGGAGCAGATGGCTCCATAATATCTGTTGATGTGTCATGCACGGTGATCATGATAGGATCACGACCTGACCTTTCTTTCCTTGCAAATGGAGGGCGAAATCTTGGAGTTGTGCCTAAGTGGCAGATTGACAGCAAGCATAATCCTGTTGATGTAGATCTCTTCACTTACCAGTCTGTACATGAACCTCGGCTATTTGCTATGGGACCTCTTGTAGGGGACAATTTTGTACGATTTGGCATAGGAGGTGCACTGGGAATAACCAATCACTTAACGCAGTGTTCCCAAAAAGGAGGTCTTTGAATTTTCCTCTCCAGTTCCTTGTTTTCTGTTTTAAAATAATTTTTTAAGAAACCTGTTTTGAGACCAACTGTTTCTTTTCTGCTGAACCAGCTTTTTGTTAGACATTAGAACATTTTGCTGCTTTATGAAATGGAAACAATGAGTTTAGAAACATTTTAAGTTTCACACATTGTGCGAACTTGAAGAAGGCGTTTCATAAAGTGGTAATTATGTGCCTGTGGTCTTTGCTCAATATATGGTGATGATGTTGGTGTTGGCAGTTAGCACAATAACACCACCAAACTGTTCACTTTTTAACATACATTTTTTTAAACTTTTTTTTTTCTAACATGAAATTTTCTTGAAAGAATGTATAATTCATGATAAGTTTAACAACAGTCCATTTTTTTGGCGGACTTTTTTTGTTATAGGTTGGTAATCAGATGGATTGTTATACAGAAAGCTGCAAAACATTTATTTTATCTAGTGCAAATTATGAAGGCAAGCTATAGCTTTGTTTAGGGTATTTTTAAATTATAAAGAGTTATTGTTGTTACGCTGCAACAAACTCAGAAGGAACTTTTTTTAAATTTTAGTTTTTCAAGATCATTCTGAGAACATAAGATGATTGTTCTCAAAGCATGAGACATACCAAGCTATCTTTGAGTGATATATTTATAGGTTAGCATGTGTTTGAAGCACATTTAGATTTAAAGTGCTCAAAAAAACCTGTCCATAACTGAAATGTAACTTATTTTGTATAAAAAAAAATTTTCCTGATTTTAATCATTGGTATAGAAGCGATAATTCCTTTTGATTTATCACTAAATGATGGCATTTATATTCATCTACATTTATTTTGATGATGTTACTAGCTGCTGAACTTTTATTAAATACAACATAAATAGGCCTTATATTCCTTTAATTTGAATAACAAATAATCATTGTTCAGGGATATCTCAAAGATTTAAGAAAATCCATACTTCATGATTTTTGATGGATATAATGTGTGTGGCTTGAGCTGACTTGGTTTTTTTTATTCAGGTTCTCCATGACCCTATGACTACAACTATTACAGGGGATGTAAATGTGACTCTGCCACCAAATGAGTCTTAAGTCACACTGAGCAGTTTCGTAGTAGAGGCCCAGAAAGGTGATTAGGGTCAACTTTGTTACTTTGTGCAATCGGACTTGCACACTTCAAACCTTTATATTTCTCTTAATTTTAGGACTAGAAGAACAACTTTAGTATCAAAGGGCAAAACCTGTTCATTTTAAAATTGTACAATTTGCAAAATGTCAAATTTCCAACTTAAGACTCATTCTGGACAATGGTGAACAAGATGTGTGTGAAAGTCAGCTAGGATAGTGTTTTGTTTATTTTGTGTAATGCTGACCTATAAACCAGTTTAGATGAATAAATAAACATAAAGAGAAAAGTAGGATGGGAATTTCTTTGTTGCAGGAATAGAGATATTTTGTGGTCTCTGATAGCAAGATTCCTTTGTGAGAGATCAGTGGTGCTGAGAAGAAGAAACCAGAGATTTTATCTGTGTAAATGCATATGTAACCAGTATTTGAATCTCCGGAAACTTCTAGAATTTTCATTTGATGTAATCTAGAACTTGAGGTTTGAGTGTTAATTTTTGTCATTTTTGTAGAAAACCTGAAAAGTGCCAACACATTTGTTTCTGTTGTTTTTCTTTGCCCATTACTTTTTCCGTACTAACTAGGAATCATGCTATCGTTTTCCCCTCTGAAGATATGGGCATAATTTGTTGTTTTGCTGTCAGGTGCATCAATGATGCTAAATAATTTAAAATCAGTACTAGATATTTTAAAGTTTGTTAATTATTTTGGGGTTTTTGGTATCCAGTATGATTTTATTTGTTGCATCCGTTGGTGCTGAAAGGAGTAATGCATTTTTATTACTGAACCTGCTAAGTTTTAAGACTGCTTGCCCAACCAAAGCACTACAAGTAAGAGGAAAATGCTTAACATGGGCAGTGAACAATTGGTGACCTGCCCTTGCTACTCAAGTTTTTAAAGTCTGACTCATCCAGATTTGCACTTTAGCTAGCCATGAGCTCCACTTCAGAATTTTTCATGAGGGCAGCAGAAGAAAAAGAAATTGTAATGCATGACTTAACGTCTTATACTTTTAAAATAACATATGAATCTATGGCTGTTACAGGTATTTTGTTTCGAAACTGCATTTACTAAAGTATCTGATGGATTGTGAGTTCTGTTTCAAAAGTTAGTTGAAAGCAACATTTTGAAGTACATGCTTATGTCATTTTGAAATGAGTACATTCTGCACTTTCTATCCATCATAAGTTACTCAATGATCTGCTGGAAAAACTATGAATATCATTATATGATACTGTAGAGATGGAGCATTGAGTAAATGTTCTTGTATATCTGTAAATGTCTAGAGGACACAATGTATCTATTCTGCACTACCGACCTTTGCTGGGACACCTGCATACTAACAGACTAGACTGGTCAGTGCAAATCTCTTCTTCATTAGCCTTATCACCTATGACCCTACTGCCATTTGATGAGCTATTAGCAAAAAATGCGTCCACAAAATTATTTTTAAATGTCAGCAATTAAATTTTTATGCTTGATGAAAATTTTCCTGTTCTGGAAAAATACCAACTTTCTGTATTCATTAGCTGCCTAGAGCTTGCAGAAAAATATTATCGTGCTTACTTTACTTGTAGTCATGACTTGAAAAGAGCAGATTTAATGTAAATTTATGCACATTTACAGATGAGTGAATTTTTTTTCTACAGGTTTTAAAAAAAATATAAATACAACCCTTATGACTTGATCAAGTGGTTGTTTTTAGTACACTTTACCTAGCTACAGCTGTGCATGTGCTAGGCATCAGTGAGCATTTTTGTATTAGCTAAGAAATACAGGATATTAATGAGTTCCCCAATACTAGTGTTAAAAACCACTTTGAGATGGATGTTGTAAAAATTCCTTGTATATTACCTTAATTAAATTGCTCTAAGACAACACTCAAAGCAACAAAGGTTTTTATTCCCTTAAGTCTAAATGAAATTTTTATAACTGTAAACTTTAAATACCAAAGTTTAGAATGGATAAGCTGCAATGTGCTGATGACATTCAGATGCCTAAGTGTTAAGAAGAGAAGCAAGGTATGAATGCTTCTTGTGCTATATAAAATATCAATTACAGTCTTTTATATATTTTGGAAAACTGATTTGATTTATGACACGTTTTGGATTCCCTAGAGAAATGCTTTCAAAATTTTAGTCTGTTATGAATGGTGGTTTACGTCTTACAAGGCTAGTTTGGACTTCATTGTACTCCAAGCATTCTCACACTTTGCAGATGTTCTAGTCCTGATCTTTGTTTTTTGTTAAGTACTAGTATTTGAAAAGTCAAGTTATTATTGACATGTGACAAAGGTCATGTTGTGCTGCCAAATGCCATAGCACCAGTGTGATTGTGCAATATCTCATAGCTTTTCAGGTAATGCAAATGTCAACTTAATTTTATTGATGGGATGAAGTTGTCAGCTTTCTAAAATTCTATGGTCATGGATAGCAAATTGCAAAATGTCCACAGAAGGTGATATTTTTGGTTGTAAATGGTGATATTTTTTAATGAATGCTTTCTGTACTTATTAAAATGGAACAAGTTAAAAGAAGTGTTGCTTTTCTGTTTGTCCTTATAGTGTTCCATCCCTCTGTATCAGTAGATATAATTATTATTATAAACAAAAGGCTCACAAGAAAACACTTTAAAGTTAGAGACACAAACAGTTGAAGGAGTTTATTTTCATATTGGCGATTTCTGTCAACCAGTAGAAAGTAACCTTCATTGAGCACCCACTGAATGCAACCCAGGGATTACAAAATACATTTTTGTTTCCTTTGAAACGCACTTTTAAAAACAATATGCTATCTTAAGTCTGTGATAACTAGATTGGTAAAAATATTTCCAACCTGCCTGAAAAATAAACAAATTAAAAAAAAAAAAGAACATAATTACCTTATACTACAACATGATTCTGATGAAATCATTTCAACTCATTTGATAACATTTGGAGTTTGACTCAAATAATCTCACCATCTTACCACTTTCACTATTAAAGTACAAAATACTGTCACCTACCAATTAAATTTCTGTCAGAAAGCAAATGGTTTTTATAATCTCAAATAATATCTTTGAATAATAAAATGAAAAAAATTTTGAAATTTTTTAAGGTATGCACATGCATTTATTTATAATAAGCACAAGAAAAAAAAAAAGAGGGTTAAGAAATAAAAAATTCTGAATACAATATCCATTTATAAGTTTTGTTGTGATTCAATTTAGCCTTCCCTTACTAAGATAAACTGACCATACACATCCAACAAAAAAGAGGCTCTTTTTCAGCTATTTGTGTCATCAAGCATAGATTCCTCTAGTTCCACGATGGAGAAATTATTGGACAGTTCCAAAATACAGCACTCATCATCACCCATATAAACCACACTATCACCCTCACATTCATCATACAAATTATCTTCTTCATCACTGTCACCAATGATGATGATACTGTCATCTTGGTTCTCCTCTTTGGCCCTTATCAGTTGGAAAGTCTCGCTGGCTCGCCGCTTTATGTTGTCTGAAGGAATCAGCCCAACCTCAGACTTTATTTGCTGCAGCATGGGTGCTGAACTTTCTCTACGTTTTATGTTTTCTGGTGTAATTAGGTGCCCATGCATTTCTGGCACTTTCAGGCTCTTTTCTACCTCCTGGCTGTCTTCTACTACTGGACCAATGTCAGATTTTTCACCCTTCACACCCTCAAGTGAAACCGAATGGCAGTCAAAGGTGACAGATGGAGCAGGGATGCTGCTGCAAACATAGGGCCGATAATTCAGGACAAGTTCCTCAAGAACTTCCTCTGATGGTACATAGTGTGTTGAACAGCGGTAATGATTTGTATGACTCAAGCAAAATGTCACACGACCCTCTCTGGAAACAAGATTGCCTGAAAACATAATGTTATCAAGCTGTAAGTCAGTACCATTATCAGTCAGTTTTTACACATTAACAAATCATACATATTTTGAGAAATGTGAGTATTCTATGAGTTAATATATGCTACAAAATGTCATCAGATTTCATAGCCTTGCCCCACCACACCTGTCTGAGCTACTGTTGTCATACCAAACAAGTCAGTTTCTTGAGTGCTGCTGCTTTTGGCCTCTTCCCTGTGTCATACATTAGATGGGGAAATTCAGCGACACTCCCTTTCTTTCTCACGCCCCACTGTTTGCAATTCTTTGACCCTTTCTCTTCAAACTGTGTCTGCATTTGAAGCCTTCAAATTTGGCCTCAAAACCCATCTCTTTAAGAAATATCTTGCATAAACAAGAGCACAATTCTGCTCACTCCTAAGTTCTTCATCCATGTACTACGTTCATATTTATTTTCATGGTGTCTTCTGTTTACTGATTCTCATGTTTCTTGTTTGGTTGACTGTTGGTTCATTTGTTATTATAAACTGGGTAGGGTGATTTGGAT
Organism: Pomacea maculata; assembly: GCA_004794325.1. Lineage (NCBI taxonomy): Eukaryota > Metazoa > Mollusca > Gastropoda > Architaenioglossa > Ampullariidae > Pomacea > Pomacea maculata. The sequence goes on along the minus strand of SRHC01000548.1, from coordinate 1,305,749 downwards.
ATCTTGGACCAAGATAAGAATTATCTGCATAGGATCTCCACTCATCGGAATCTTCATTATTAGAATGATTTTCTGCAATGAATTTCATTCCACTGCAAGGTTTTAATGTATACATTTAAAAGGGTATTTAACCTAATAAATCTACTAGGAAAAGTAGGAGCAGTTCACCTTTTTTATAGTGACCAACATCCTTCTTTGTCAGGTGCTGTAACCGCTGCCCTGTACCCCAATCTTGTGTTGCTTTATTTGTCTTGAACACTGGCATCCTTTTCAGTCCTTTCTCTATGGCAGCCGTACACACCACAGATATGGTTCCAGCATACTGACCTAAGCTGTTTGCACTATCCTTAAAAAATTAAAAAAACAAACAAAACAAAACAAAACCTGTAAGAAAAGATTCATAAGACAAAAAGTTAACTTGACAAAAAAACAAAAAGAACAAAAAAAAAAAAAAAAACCAAACAAAAAAACAAAACAAAACAAAAAAACCCAGGTAATCAATCTGTGACTCTGACATTGTAATCAAGTGCTCACTGAAATCTCTAAGAATTCTCAGCATTGCCAAAACGTTGGGATGCTTGGGACACTTGGTGCAATGTCTATCTGCACACTTTTCTGAACCCTTCCCCCCCAATCGCTACAACAAATGACAAGGATATCTTTCGGCGATCCCTTTGTTGAGATTCCACTCAGATTAAACATAAAGATACTACATTCACCCTTTCAAATACCAGTTTATATGCACAAGCCTGATTTGTCATTATTAATCAAATTTCCACAATGTATTACTAATTACTCCAAGACAAAATTTATATGTTAACACTTAAATATTGTACTACAGCCTGGCCTTGTCCAGATTTGCAGCTGCATTCTGTATATCAATGCATAGATTTTTTTTTTTTTTTTTTTTAAATCTACCTCCATTTACATAAAACCAGCTGATATGACCATGGTAATAAGACTATCATTGCCTCACCTGGTTTTCTTTCATCATAGGCAGTGAGAAGAGAAGCTCATGAAGCTCATTTCCCACTTTCACTGCATCACATGTCCTGCCATCAACCACACTCAACTGTACATGCTCATCATCGTCATCAATCATCATCATCTTTGAGTCAAACTTCTGTAAGTCAAAATTCTCCCTAACTCAAATTTCAACATTAATTGGTTAGTTTCCCATTAAATCAATGCCTATTCAACTTTTGTAGCTTGAATTGGCCTAGCCAAAATATTCCACAACTTGAATAAGTTTAAGCCGGTCAGCATGTTAAAACCATTTGAAAATACATCGGAAACTGTAAAATCATGTAATCCTCCCCCATTGATCCTGCACTCCCATATTCTCCTTTCTGTATATGAAACGTGTGTGACAAGCGCAACTCCATCTCCACAGGCTGCTGGAGTGTCTTTAAAAGAATAACAAGAAATTTGGACTGTCTGTCATCAACTTGTGTATTTTAAAAGAAATGAAGAGAAATTGTTGTCAGGCGATAAAACAGACTTTTTTGCTGCAATGATGCGTGAGCACATGCAGAAATAAAGTTAAGTCCACAGTGAAAAAATTTTCTTTTTGGATGAACTTCCTTAACTGGAACCTTCCATGACTAAATTTTTTTCATCGGTCCCTTGAAGCTTCAACTGATAGAAGTTCGACTGTAATAAGGAATATTTATTAAGTGCTTTTCCAATGATATGCTCAGAACGATTTACAAAAATGATATAGTGACTGATTCATGTAAACTGAATCACTATGCACCTAAATTTGCATATATAACAATACACGCTCACTTCTACAATTTAACTGACACACCTACTCATACAGAAAGTAAATACAGAGGTAATCTGTGTTTGGAAAAAAATGGGTCTTAAGTTTAGACTTAAAAGTGCTAAAAGAATCAGAGTGATGAAGGATGATGGGTGATCTGTTCCAAGTTGATGGGGCTTACTTGGAGAAAGACTTCTGTCCATACGTCTTTGTCTTAGTAAGGGAGACTAAAAAAATCTTGGTGTCAGAAGATGAGCAAAGAAGTCGTGCAGGTTTACATAATTTGAAAAAACAAACAACAGGTACACACCAGCTAAGATAGAGACACGCACAGACTATACAATATTTCTTTCAGAGAAACCATCCTTTTAATAAACCAACCAACACTTGAAGACAGTATCACGCCTAGTTAAAGTAGACAATGAAGGTAGCTACCACTTTGAAATCACCTATATTACGGTGACCAGACGTTTCGGGGGCGAAAGCGGGACACGTGCCGATGATAGTGTCGTCACGGTCAAAGAACGCCTAAAAAAAGTGATTTTTAAAGACAACCGGGACATTTGATGGACTTGCCAGAAAGCCAGAACGCGGGACATTGGGCGTCCCGCCCGATGAGCAGGCGGGACACGAGGTCAATTTGAGTAAAAATCTTTTATGCGATTATGGTAGTATGGGACATAGCATGTAAGTAGGATGGAAGATAGCACGCACATACACGCACACAGGGAGGGTGGAGGCTGGCGATGGGGGGTGGTGGTTGCTGGCCGGGTGACGACCCCGTAACCGAAGGAGAGCGGGAGGGGGTCGACTAGGATGAATGTGCGCGGGATGTTTGTGGGGAGTGGAGCGTGAAGGTCGGGTGAAGAGGGCAGTGGTCAGTAAGTGAGGAGACAGCGCAGAGGTGGTAGCACATTCCACAGAGAGCGCTAGTGTGTTGTGTAGAGTTTCGCCGTAGCCAGAACCATCGACTGGCGTTGGAGTAAAGCGATCGAGAACCCACGAGTGTTGTGTTTTGTTGTTGCGGAGAGATTGGGGGAAGCACCGCATCTCACCGTTACACGATCAAACTGCTTGAGACGCTTTTATTAAACTATTTGATCACAGTCACATGTCTACAAATTTCTACCTAGCTAAAGATATGACAAAGTATAACAATGCTTACAACTTTCGCCCGATCATGGGGCGTGTAGTCAGAAGTTGTCCATCAAGGTAAACATTGATCCACAATGGATGAGGACTCAGTCGATGAATGGATATTTGAAAAGGTACCACTGGGTAATTCTGTGAAGAATTAATGTCTGGGTTAGAATATTTTTGTTCAGTGCCGTTTATGTAATAGATTGTAATAGTATTAAGACTGCATTTCTTCTCAAATTTAATATAAGGGGGCCAACAGAAGAGGGTATACATTTGGCCTACGTCACAATAACTGTTTGGCATGCTATGGAAATGATTGTGATGATGTTTGTACTTCAGAAGTCCCATAAAGTTTCCTATCAAATTTGGTTTTATTTCTTCACTTTGAGGATAATAGTCTTCTGCTCTTGTAAAAATATTAAGTACATGGAAACTCTTGTAGTATGTTTTAAGAAGAAAGCGAGTTCATTGACTAGTGTGCTACCCACTGAAGGATTTATTTTGGATGAAGTTAGACAAGACCATTTATTCTTACCGTTTAAGAGGTATTTTTTAAGTTTCTCTATGATCACTTATAAGAGCATCTGTGATTTGTGTGGTATTTAGATGACTTTGCAAAAAAGTTCATAAATATTTGACCAAGGGTATAGGGTACAATCTCATTGAACAGAGGGGAGTGGAGCTAAACAGTGTGGAGCTGTGTGCTGTTAATGAACTACCATTAATGAAGTGGGCAGTAAGAATATTTTAGTTTTTTTTTATTGTTTAAAATAAGCCCAGGCCTTGTAAGTAAAGTACGGTAAATGTTGTCCTCAAGTCTTTTAATTCGAACATATATAGAACGGAGACCAGAACTGATAAGAGCAAAGTGATGATCATTGACAACAGAAAAGCAGAGACCTACATTAACAGGTTATGGCTCAAAAAGGTAAGCAGCTGTCAGTATTTGGATGCCACCCAATCCAAGGGTCGCAACAGCAACAGCATCAATAGTTAGGCTGGACAGAATCTGGCACAGCCATAGCATCAGGTTTACTACAAAGAATACAAGTTCCTTGTAGTATCAATTCTGCTCTATGGATGAAGAATGTGGATTCTGCTTGCTGATATGGAGAGGAGAATCCAAGCATTCAAGAACAAATGCCTGAGGAGGTTGCTCCAGATCTCATACAGAGAATATAAAGCCAGACTTTGTACAAAGTATGGTCATCAGACTTGTAGGATACCAGGAACCTCTACTTGCAACAGCTGAGAAGCATAAGCTGGTCTGGTTTAGCCATGTAATTGGGCATGACACCTGTCAAAGACTGTTCTTCATGGTACCTTGGAGGCTGATCAGTACTGTGTTGGCCAGAGGAAAAACTGGCTTGCAAACATCAAAGACTAGTCATCACCATCACCCAAAACAGCTGTGAGTGGCGGGCCTATTCATGCGCAGCCTCGTACCTTACAGACAGGTACCTGTCAAGGGATGAATGGCTGACTGATGAGCTTTGTAGGTGTTAGAGACTGTCTTGGTGCTGGACTGCTGGCTGAATGGAATGTCAAGTGCTGGCACCTACCCCTCTTAATCTAATTTGTTCCTGCATTTTTTTCAGTCATTACAATTTTTTTTAAGGACAGGAAAACAGAATGAACATACTAAGCACAATGACATTGATTTGTATGTCCTTCGTATTGCACGTCATCGTGTATATATTTTAATGTGCTCTACAAACTTAAAACAGTTTCTGTATGTAATGGTAACGCAGATACAGGTGTCAGTGGAGTAGAATTGCACCTTTGCAAGTACTGGAACATCAGAAGAAATAAAAAATGCTGTCAGTATTTTTCAAATAACTTAGGCTAAATGCATCAAATATGACAACTCATCTTGTAACCTAGGATTTCACTCGGTTTTACAAAAGAAATGCAAATACCTGTCCGTCCTCTTCAAGAAGATAAGAGTTAGGACCATGCAAATCCACTTCTGTGTACAAATCGTTTTTTATTCTATACTCGGGAAGTTTCTTGGAAGCAATCACCACTCCAAATCCAACAAACTTTCCCTCTGGCATCTCCAGCAAGAAAGAAAGAAAGATATACGTTATAGGAATATTACTACACTTTGCTGTTTTAGGACTTTCTTTTACCTTATTGAAAATTTGTTTAAAATAAATTAAATGTTCCAAAGAGGTACAACACTTTGATCGGAATGATTTGTCTTGTCATTTCTGTGTCTGTTTTACACTGACTTAAAGGAAAGAGCATCAGTAAATAATAGCATTATACCTTTGACAGCTTCAGAATCGAAATGACTTTTCGGCATACGTTTTTGGACCGTTATGGCGGCACTATTCAAAGTCCTTCAGCTGCGTAGCTTCCCTTGCCTATTTAAACCCAGAGTAACTCCCCTTCCTCGAGGAAACGTGCGTCTGAGCAACGGGAAAACGCATATTCTCATTGTTTTGCTACTTTTTGCTATTATTTTCCCTCTCAACAGTTAGGGAACGTACGAATCTATTCTTCTAAACAGTGTTAACCAAGAAATGTTGACATCAAAAATCTTTGTTAAGAAGACAAAGAGAGGAGGGGTGATGAAGGTGGTGCGAGAGCACTACCTCAGAGATGATATAACCTGCGGCTCGAAACTGTGTTGTATTTGCGAACATACGACATCAAAACAGCCGTTGGAAGAATCACCATTTAGCCGCAGCAGTCTGTGCCCTCGTGCTCATTATCTTTTGCCCGACACTAATGTTGTTCTTCACCAGGTAAACTTAATACCTATTTTCACAATAGTTGTAGTACTGTTTATTGTATTGTCCTTAATGATTAAGTTACTCATTTGTGGGTACTAACTGGACAGCTCCTGCGGTGCCTCTAACAGTGATAGATCAGTAATCAGTCTTTCCCCACTTAATAGGTTTAGGAGAAAGGTGGGGAAAGAATCATAAAGTCCTCATTTTATTCACCCCCACCAGCGACTCCCTCACTGTTAGTGGGAAAAGATAAAGGGTTTTATTGCTTAGTGAATTATAAGGGGTTCTTTAATTATACCAAAGACAATCCGTATGGAAAGGAGAGGGGGAGTCTGTTTCCTTCCACCTGTTACCGTCTTATGTGTAAAGAAAATAAAATATGGCAATAAGTGTTTCTTTTCGACAACTGAGTTGCAGTGGAAATGAGACGAAAAAAACCCATCAGGTTTCCATTTGTTAATGCAAGTAGATTTGGTTTTTAAAGCGTTTTTGCTATATTAACTTCTTGTAAATTACATCTCTCTTTTTGTTAGTGTCTGATGTACATTCTGAGATAAAGGGATTTTTTTTTACAGTAGTACATTGCCTGACTGCTTATTTTATATTTTCAGATTGATGTCATAGAAGATCCAGTGGTCACAAATGTAATTATACTTCAGACTGTTTTGGATGAGGTGAATACTGAATTTTGGAAAGCATTATTTGTTTTAGTAGATAACAAGAACTAAATATAAGATTGATCTGTGTTTGTCTGGTTTCTCCCTTGTATATTTAACTAACGATTAGAACAAAAATATTTTCTGTTTAAAATATAAACATCTTTTCAAAGCATACTTAAAAGCTATCAGTAAACATTGTTGACAGATGGCTTTGATGCTCAAGGAACCAATTTATGTATTGTTTTTTTTCATTAGGACACTTTAAGTTCTTAGCATTTCGTTTAATAATAATTTCCATAGTACAACAATCTATGACTTAATAATTTCATTTATTATATTTTTAAATTTCTTCAGATTCTAAAGAGAAAACTTGACTTTCATTATAAAATATCAGTTGTTTGAGTGTAAATATACTTTCAGGTCAGGCATAGAAGTATTCCAGCTTATAAGAGGCTGAAAGATATGCTGGCAAACCCAGACAAACATTTCTACACTTTCTGCAATGAGTTCAACAAGTGAGTTAATCATTTTTGTAACCCTTACCCTAACCCCGATATGTCTGTTTGCTATGTGCTGACCCACACCAAAATCTGGCTAGTCAAAGGTGCTTTGCGTTCTACTTTGAAATTCTATTTGCAGTAGGGTCCAGATACTTTCATTTTGAATGCTGGCAAATTAATGTGACTATTGTATTTGTTCAGATATTTGCTACATTTCCTGTCTCATCTTTTGAAAGTTGTTTTCCTTCTATTGTTGGATATGATAGTGTGGAGCATTTAAGAACATGAGGATTTTTTTTTTACTTGCATAGTTAAGACATAATGTAAAAACAAATCTTTGATTACATAGTATAGTACAGTTTTAATAATATAGATTGCATAAAGTACAAATCACATTGTAAATTTTTTGTAGCACCTTAATGTTTTTTTGACATGTCAAGACAACTGTAATCTTATGCATAGGGTCAGGTGATGTATTCAAGCATAATATAAAATGTCTATTGCTTATGCATGGTATGATTAAAAGTGCAAAAGATAGATGGAATGTAAAACTCACCTGTAATCAAATTATCCTGTTTTTAGTGAATAAAACATCTTCATCAGATTATTCTGTCAACATGAAGTGTGCGTGATTAGTAATAGTCAGATGAAGCAGATGCAAATGTGAAAGCATGTTGTATATTAAGTACATGAAGACATTGAAACTGTTTGTATAGTAAAAAATGAAACGTTGATAATTTGGATTTTTGGTTGCTTTGTTTTATTGTCAGCATTCAATTAAAAACTAATGCATATGTTGTAATAATTGTGGCTGTGACAGAAACACTTATATTGAACGAGAACCAGGTGAATCTGTCAACAATCGCAATGATCGGGCCATACGTCAAGCAGCAAATTGGTACAGCCAACATATCAAGAGTGTGAACATTGTTCTCATCACTGATGATAATGAAAACCGCAGCAAGGCAACCAAAATGGGGCTGGAGGCTTATACAGGTAAACTATGTCAATCAATACATTCCTAGGGGAGGTAGAAGGAGTTTGTGTCGGATGGAATTTCCTTTTTGACATTCAAAGCTTTTTAGTATAGTTTTTTTTTTCTTGTTTTGTTTTGGTTTTATGTGGAAGCTGCTAAATTACAAATACTTATACAGCAGCATTCTTATTGTTCTATTCGCACTTCTGCATTTTTCAATTTAATTTTCTTTGATTCACTGTGTGTTTCTTTATTGGTTATTTTGTTTTAATTTGATTGTCTTAGCTCATTTTTTCACATTATGTCCTTATCACCCTTTCCCCTCATTTGGTTTAGGCTTTCTTTGAGCTGAGCAAGTTTGTGTTTGTTTTAGTTCATGAATACATCAAGAGTCTGAAAGATGCTGGTTCCCTTCTTGACCGTCTAGCCAATCCTTTATCCAGAATTGTAAGTGCAAGATTGTGTTTAGAGTATTTTTGCTCAGCATACACCATATGAGAGTATGTGGATGATCTGGATGCAGGGAAAGATATAAAAGTGGAGAATGCATTTATTGAAATATGCTGTTGTCATCTTGTGTCTTTTATATGTCATATATGTGTATATATATATATACATTAACACATTTGTTGATGCATGTTTCATGCCACACAATCTTTTTTAATTACAGATAATTCAAGGGGGCAAAGTACTTTTTCCAGAACACTTGCCTCTCTCTGAAATACAACGAGGAATACGCTCAGGAAAGTACCTACAGGGCACCTTCTTTGCCAGTCGAGAAAATTATCTGGAGGCAAACATCTCAGTAGAAAATCGAGACAGCATGGTACAGAAAAAATTTACTGCTTGTAATTGTTTCTTGAGGGTAGCATGATTATTTGTTGGATTACCCAGGGTTGTTCATGGAAGTATTTCAAGCGTAATTTGACATGGTCTTTTGCAGCACTGTCTTTTGTGCATGGTTACTCTTCACCTAAATTTGTTATATTTACAACCTGGTGAATTTTCTTATGGAAATTTAATAAACAATCTAGAATAATAAAATGTATTTTTAATTAGTGTATGATATCATTTATCTGGCTGTCCACAAAAATGTTTGATGTTGCAAAGTGATGAAGACAGTAAAAGAAACTAAAAATTTAATGGTGTGGAAAAATTGTGTATTTCTTGTCTTACAGATAAATATTTGAGAAATAAATTACTATATAAACAAGTTTTCAAGTTTCCTAAATGGACCACTTTTTAAAGGGGTTGGGGGACTTTAAAATGTCTAAAATGACAATAACCTAAAAGTCTTGTATAATACTGACATCTCTGATCTAATAAAGCCTTCATACCTCAAATGCTTTAAAAAAAATCTTGTCACCAGGTATTTATTCAAGGGATGATTAACCTGAACCGCTCGGTGGATGGTGATATAGTTGCCATAGAGATGTTACCAGAAGAGAAATGGAGCTGTCCTTCATCGCTCGTTCTTGTGGACAGAGAAGAGCAGCAAACAGAAGATGACATAGATGATAGTGTGAGAAGAGAGGATATCTTGTTTTAATTTTATTTTATCTTGCTTTTTGTGTTATTCTTTCCTTCTGGTTGGCATTTTAATGTACTTAGAGTTGATTTTTCTCCCACTTTTTAAATATATTAATTTTTCTTAGATGCATACTGTAGTGGCTAGAATCCTCCAAGGTGTATGTGTGTTTGCAGGAACGGGAAGTGAAAAATCTAGTTCCAAAGGAACTTCGTCAACCAACTGGCAGAGTGATTGGCATCATCAAGCGCAACTGGCGTCAGTATTGTGGTGTCCTTCAACCTTCTCTTCTCAAAGAGGTCTAAACCTACTTTTTCCCCCTTATACTGTTTTTATATTACCTCAATCTTGTTAGATTTAAAGCATTATGATGAGATTATTCTTTTCTTGTGAACTACTATGTCTAACTAATGTTCTTAAATTTAGTTTGATGATAGAAATAATTTTAAGAATTGAAACGATATGTATACATTTTTGTTTGCACGGATATTTTAAGATGGTATGTGGTATAAAACTGTAGGATTTTTTTCTGCTTCTTCTTCTTGCGTAGAGCACACGCCATCTCTTTGTGCCAGCTGAGAAGAAGATCGCGAAGATCCGTATAGAAACTCGTCAGGCAGAAGGTCTCAGCAACAAACGCATCATTGTAGCCATTGACAGCTGGCCTCGTACTTCCAGATATCCTCTGGTTAGTTTCTTATAATTCTTTCTGCAGGGCATTTCAGCCTTATTGTGAAAAAAAGGAGAGCTATATTATAAAATGACAAAATTCCTCAAAGTTGTCACTTGTGGCATTTAACATTTTTTTTCCTACCGCTAGATGTTTCTCCAAAGTGTCCATTCAATAATTCTGGCTGAAATAGTAACAATTAATAAAAGTCAATAGTCAAAGAAGAGTTGACCAAACCAAAAATTAATAGGCTGGCAAATTTACCTTTAGATGTCATATTAAAACTGCCGGTGGAAACTGGTATTATGGAAGGAAGATGTCATTTTAATAATTAAAAAAAAATTGGAATAACTGATTAATTTAATCTTCATCTTTAATTTCTTTGAGATTTCAATAGTGGATCCTTGCTGGTTGGAATTCCTCCTTTGTTAGGCTGAACCTTTACAAGCCCTATAAAGCTAGCTAGCTATCAACTGCGCTGAAATAAAATATGAAAGCATTGTTTTTATCAGGGTCACTTTGTCCGTGAACTTGGCATGGCGGGGGATAAAGAGACTGAGAATGAAGTCCTGTTATTGGAGCATGACATTCCTCACAGCAGTTTCTCCCAGGCTGTCCTCAGTTGCTTGCCTCAGGTGCCCTGGGGCATTAACGATGAGGTGAGCACAATACCCTCTTTCTGGTCTCATTCATCATGGATTGGTGCAACTTTAATGATACTGTATTCAAATGTGTCTGCTTTAAGCAAATATAATGCGTTAATTACACCTTGTAAAGAATGAAGGGTGTTGCTAATTTCATGCTTAAATATGTGCATTTTTTGTGCACATTCACCATGTTTATTCACTATTTTTTTTACTTAAAAAATTCTGTACAAGAGATAATTTTACTTCATTGATTGATTACTTGTTTAACATGTCTCCATTGTTATACTGCAAAGTAAAAGGGCTCATTATCAATCAGGATCTACAGAAAAGGACCGACCTTCGCCACCTTGATATCTGCAGTGTGGACCCTCCTGGGTGTACAGACATTGATGATGCCCTGCACTGTCGGCGACTGGAAAATGGCAACTTTGAGGTAAGACTGGTTTTTCCAAGGGCCTTTAAAATGTGAATTTGCTTATGCATATTGCACAACTTCAACAATTGTTTGGATATCTGCAGAAAGCCATTTAGTAAGGAACTGACAAACAGCTGTTGCCATGGAATTAATGGCTGTTATCGTTGATAATGAGTTGCTCTTTACACAGTCTGGTTTCCTTTTTATTCTGTTTTCACAGTTTTTATATTTTTCACTTCACAGCATTAAAATATGAATGATTGTTCATTGAATAAATTTTTCCAAAGAATGTTTTAGACCTGATCTTTTCATACATAATAAAGCAATTATTTTTTTATTCATAATAAGCAAATGAATAAGTAATGGATAGACCTCAGTACTTTGCTGCAAAAACTATTAAAGTAAACAAACAACAACAAAAAAACCCACCTCAGTTTGATTTGCCTCTGTGTGGAATAACTGAGGCTCCTTGGAGTAAAGCATTTCATTCTAACAAGCAGTATGGTCTTTATCAGGTAGGTGTGCACATAGCAGACGTAAGCCACTTCATCCGGCCTAATACAGCCTTGGACAAAGAGGCAGCTAGCAGAGGAACAACAGTGTACCTGTGTGATCAGGTAATTTTTTTTCTGTGATTAGCCACTTTGAGCTTTATATGCCATGTGTCAAAAAAAGTGGTCTCTTTAATACAGTTAATCTTTAAATGGACCTGTTTCCATGGATTCCAACTTAACCTTGGTTTATTGCAGTGAGGGAAAAGCTTAGAAGCTATATGTGCCACAGTGGATAAGTTTTACTGCTAAATTGGATAGCTTCACAGTATAGTGCATGATGCTTTGCCCATGCCAGAAAACACAACTCCATAACTGCCAAGAACAATAAGCTGTGGAGACAGGTCCATTACCAGAATACCCCCCAGAAAAAAGATGAGAGCAATAGAGTAATTAGGCAAGTAGATAATTATTTCTTTAGAATAGCTGAGATTAGTTCTTGTACTTTAAGCCCGTTACCTTTAACTCTGGACATGGCTTGGGCTTTAAAGTATATGTTAAAATTGTTAACCCAAGCATACTGCACATAATATTGAATTGCATAAATGTACCAGCTGATTGCTTGCCATAGGAACAAACACAGACCAACTAAAGGCACACAGGTTGTGAAGCTGGCGGCAGAGAGAAAATTTGCTTGTATTAAGAATGTGTGGCACACCCGATTGATTGAAACATCAATGGTTTCACTTATTTTGTTTTCTGGGGCTTCATTTTGAGATGTGGGGATGGACCTTTAGACTTTAGAATTAATCCTTTCTGGTGATGTTGCCTTACTGGGATGTAATAAATCATGCTTCTTAATTTTAGTTCTTGCTTATTTCAGAGAATAGACATGGTGCCAGAGTTGTTGAGTTCTAACTTGTGCTCTCTTCGCAGCAATGTTGAAAGGTAAACTATCTGTTTTTGAAGAGTTATTGTCGTCTGTGTGGGTAATATTTTTTAAGTGTTGTTTATTTATTCCATGCTATGCTCCTGACCATCCCCATTGTAGCTTTCAGTAACAGAATTAATGACTTTAATTTCAAAGAACTTATTGTTTAGCATCAGATAACAGGCTCAGAAAGAATTCACTTGCATTTAAATAATAAGTTTTTAGCTTTGCCCATTGCTTTATCTACAAAAGTGATCAAGTTGTGTTATGAACATTAAGATAACATCTCTAAATTCAGAAAATCTGCTTTAATTAAGACAACACATTTCATTACAGCTGACAGCTGTAAGACAACATATAAGAGCTGACATTTATTTTCTAGTTTGTTTTTATGTTGTTTTAATTTTCTGTTTTGTTAGTCTGATGAAAAAGAAAGGAATCTGTTAAAAAAAAAAGCTGCTTGCACTCTGTTTACAATCATGTATCTTTACCTGGTCTTGGATTACAAATCATTGTACAATAGAACTTCACTTGTTTAGTGTAGTTATTGCTTATTCAAAATATAAAATTTTTGTTGCTGTTATTTCAATGAGAGGGTTTATTAGTTGTGGCTGCATCTTCTTCATGTGCAGATTTGCCTTTTCTGTTATATGGGAAATGAGTGAAAATGCTAAGATATTGAATACAAAGTATATGAAAAGCATCATATTTTCACGGGTAAGTGCTTTCATTGATGAACTTGGTATTTATTTCTTTGATATAACAAGGGGTGCATGTTCGAGAGAAAGATAATTTCTGTATCGAAATAGTCTAGGCACTAAATTTTGCATAGTCTCCTTATACCTAATCTTGACATTAGTTCTTATGAATGTAATTACTAGTTTGTGCATCTGCTTATTTTAAATTGCAGACCTGTTGTTTCTAAATTATGACTAACATGTGTTCTTAATTATGACTGCATCTAATACAATCATTACAGGCTTCATTGACTTATGCTGAAGCACAGATGATGATTGATGATACCAGCCGACAGGATGCTGTGACTGTCAGCTTACGACACTTAAACAGACTTGCCAAAATTCTGAAAAAGCAGCGCATTCAGAATGGGTATGCATACTTACACAATTTTTTGTTTTTAAAGATATGTAGTTTTGGCTATTGTGTACGATGAATGTTGGACATTCAGTAACCTAATTTATATAGCTTGAACAGCAATACATTTGACAAGATAATAACAACTTTTAAAGAGCTGAATACATTTTCGAGGTCTACCAGAGCAACATCACAGCAGTGATGACATGTAAGTGCTTTATTAAGAGTCTGTGAGATAGGTGGATCAGACGTGAATTGGCATATCCATGACCTGGCATCCATATGTACATGGCAGTGTCTTTAGGAGGGTTGTTTGCTCCTGTTATATCCTCTGATATCTTGTATTCAGCTCAGCCCATCCCAGCTGTTTGAAATATATTTCACTCCAATCATCCTTTAAATTAAACCAATCAAATGTAAACGCCATAATCATTGCTTGATGCTGTAAAATGTTTTAACTGATGAAGACTTTCTTGATCTGTAGTGCACTCAGCCTGGCATCTACAGAAGTTCGCTTCTATGTAGACAGTGAGACGCATGACCCCATCGATGTGCAGGTGAAGGAACTTAGGTGAGGAAACAGCTTCTTAATTTGTCATTCATAAAACTGAAAAGTTGTTAGTGGTTGAATAACTTTTTATGTTCCTCAATTTAAAAAAGCAAAAATTCCCTATGAATTATAGGGCTTGTAAATAAAAATACTTTTTTTTCAATTGCAGGGAAACAAATTCCATGGTGGAGGAGTTCATGTTGCTTGCAAACATCTCGGTGGCTGAAAAGATCAAGTCTGAGTTTCCAAACTCTTCATGTTTACGCCGCCATCCTGCACCTCCTCCCTCTAATTTTGAACCCCTTATCAAGGCAGCAGCTTCTAAGGTAGGACAATAAAGGTCCAAAAACTAGAGGTGTTGCTGCTGGCAGTTTTCATGCCACTGAATTTATATGAAAAATGTTTTTTGTTGCCTCATTTGTCTGATTTACCATCACACAAATCCTACTTAATACTTAAGTTGAAACAGCCTCTGTATTTATTGCATTAAAATATTTACTTGTCTCTTGTTGTGGAAAATTTTCAGTGGTCTAAGTTTCTTTCTAGTTTCTCTGACATTGTTAAAGCTATGGCATGAAAACATGTTTTTGCATCATCAGTATATATACACACTTTCAACAAATGACAAGGTCTTATCATCAAGGAAAGCTCAAGTAGCATGCTGAAGTCTGCATATGCATAGACTCTTCAGAATTTATTTCTTCAGTTTTAAAGTGCCAGATTTTTATCCTAACTGAGCTGTCACTTTTTGTTTAATGACAGCCTGAGTGTGAACAATAGTCAGGTCCAGGAAGCAAGTACCAGTGGTGTTGAAGGTTACCATGGGACCTTTGTATCACATTTCTAGCCAATGCCGGTGCTAGGTTTACTTAATTACATCAGCAGAAGGATTATTTCTACTAAATATATGTCTGCAGAATTTGAAGCTGGATGCCTCCTCAGGCAAAGCCTTGTCAGACAGTCTTGATAAGGCCATCTTTCCTGAAAACCCATTCTTCAACACCATGTTACGCATCATGACCACCCGCTGCATGATGCAAGCTGTGTACTTCTGCAGTGGCATGCTGCCAGAAGAGGAATACCAGCATTATGGCTTGGCCACGCCCATTTACACACATTTCACATCTCCTATCAGAAGGTAAGCATGGGCATGCCAGCCAGAACATTTCAGTGACATTTTCATGGCAGTAGTGTTTTAGATTGGTTCTTCTTTAGCAGACTTTTATCTGTGACAGCTGTTTTCAAATAAAAAAAATGTATAGAACAGAATCCCAGCATGAGGCCAGGATCTTCACACTTCACATTACCAGGCCAGTACTCTCTCACCGAAAACACAAAGTACCATGGACAACACAGGACTACACAAATGGAGTTACTGCAAGATGTATTGCCAAAACAAGAAAGCCTTTAACGCTCTTTTGAAACTTGACACAGGCTAAATGGTTTGAACAGAATGGCAGAGAGTTCCGTAGCTTAGTTCCATTGCATAAAAGAATTGCTTGCCCAAACATTTGGTGTGTTTGGCAGGTGTAGGATAGGATGGTCTGCTGAAGAAAGACTCTTAGAGAATAGTGATCGTACTAAATATTGAGGCAAGGGGGAAGTGATAGGTGAAACCGTGACATGTGAAAGTCAGCTTGTAATCAACTTGAGCAGATGCTGGATTTGCAGCACTGGCAGGCTTTGCTTGCAGTGTTTGCTTGTCCAGGTTTTGTGGCACTAAGCAAAGTTTTATGGCTGACCAAAGCCAACACAACTTAAGGATGACATGGTATGACCTTTTGTCCTTACATTTGTAAAATATTTCTTCATTTCTGCATTCATCATTGATCTTTCATTTTTTTTTTCATATGATTATATCAGGGCTTCTGCTTACGCAAAAAATTGCGTACAGTACGTATTAAAAGTTCGGAGGACCCCTTTAATTTTCGTCAATGGGGTCCCCTTCAAATTTGGGCGAAGAACAGGGACCCCTTAAAAATCTGAAGAAGGGGTCCCTGGGACTCCAAAGAATTTAGCCTTAGCAGAAGCCCTGATTATATGCTAAATAAGTATTTTTACTCTTTTGAGTTAGGGCTTAGTCTGCCAATATGTTGATTAGTAATGACCACTAAAGTTTCTTCTGTTGCAGAGCACATTGTCAAAGTTGGTGATAGGGAGATCAAATTTCCTCTAGTTCAGATTCACAAAAAAGATGGATAATAAATGAAGGCATATTAGTCTTATCAGTTTGTTGCTTATACAAAGGATAGCACATACCATTAAATGTAAAATATTTCCACACACCTGTACCAGACACGATGAGACAGCTGGCAAGCAAAGATTTGTGTGAAAGAGCAAAGGGCCTCTATGACTAAAGCCTGATCTTTTGTGATTTATCTAGATACTCAGACATCATTGTCCACAGACTGCTAGCTGTTTGCATTGGAGCTGATGCTTCCTACCCTGAGCTGCTTGACAAACACCGAACGCAGGTGCATTCACATTTTGTGCATAGTTCTTCTGTCAGTATTGTTTGTTACAGTCATTGTATGGACTATGTCAGTCAAGAGAGTTGTAAAGCTTCTTTAGTAATCCCTTTGTTCTTCACATTATGGTTTTGTGCAGGTGTTGTGCAATAATCTCAACTATCGCCACAAGATGGCACAGTATGCGGGTCGAGCTTCTGTCAACCTTCACACACAGGTATGTTGCCAAGTACACCTTTGCTTGCAAAAACTTGTCCTGGTGCTTGATTTATAGCAGTACCATGTTTTGCAGTCCTTGCATATGACCATTGTATCTTGTTGCTTTGGGGTTTGTTTTTTTTAACCTTGAGGACATGTTTTCGTAACTTTCTGAAATAACAGGACATAGTTTTGCTATCTCTTCTTTAACACTGTTACTTTATTAACAATAAACTGTTCTCTGTCAGAGAACACAACATTTGTCATTTGCTTCCTACATCTCAATCTCCTTATGTAGGTTTGTGCTGGTTCCCAAGCAGAGTATGAAAAACGAAAAAAAAAACCCCATAAATCCTTTGCTTCTTTTCAGTTTTAGAAGGGATCGCAACACTGCTACTGATTGTTTGCTGGTTTAATTCTATAACTTTTCTTCCAACAGCTGTTCTTTAAAACCCGTGTCCAGGATGAAAACGGCTATGTGCTTTTTGTGAAAAAAAATGCACTGCAAGTTTTGATTCCGAAGTATGGTCTGGAGGGCACTCTTTTTCTGAATACACCTGATAAAGGAGTTGGGAGCATTTTTAAATATAATGAAGAGGTTAGTTTGGAAGTGTTCATTTCTGATATTTTGTTACTTAGTTATTATATTTTCTGTATGTTTTAGTTTTATATGTGCATTACTGTTTATGCATTATTGTAATTAAGAAAAAGTATCAGTATTTTTGTAGCAATAACTTATTGTTTTCTTGGGTCACAAAAGTGCAACATCTGGCAAAAAATAATTTTACAGGTTTTTTTCTTTTTTTTTAATTTTTGATAACAATTCAGCCACATCTATCTGCACTTGCATAAAAATCCAAAATAAGAAAGTAATTTTACAAAAGTTCAAGGAAGTCCATTTGTGATGATTGTACAGGAAAATACGCAGAGTGCAGGAGAAGTGGTGTTCCGTGTGTTTGATCCCCTTACAGTTCAGCTGTCTATTGACCGGTCTAATGTGCAACACTTGAAACTCTCTGTACGACTTGTCCACCCATATGTAAGTTGCAGAAGTTGGGTGGTTTTTTTTTTTAAGTTATCCTGATCACATCACATTGTGAAGAATATCTACCTTTACCTTTTTTTAATGGCGTCACCTTAAAATCAGAGATCATAATTTTGGCGTAAAGGGCAATGACTGAGCACCATTTAAGTATTGAAAAAAAAATGAACAAAAGACTTAAGTTCATAAACTGTTGTTCTTGGAGTAAAATAGTGTTATTTTGGGGATATACATGTGCAAACTGTATAGGAAGAGTTATAGCTTTTCATCTACTTGCCGACCCTTGTGCAGCATGCTAATGTGATTATTATTTTTAAATAAACTATTAGATACCAGGATTCAGTGTTCCACCAGCAAGAGAAGGCCAAACAACAGAGGGGACCGAACCACCTTCCAAAAAGAAAAAGGTGTGAGAAGGAAACGTGCCTGTCAGCTGTTTCTGAAAAAATGTAAATGATGATAAACTGTCATGTATACATACATTTATAACAAAAATATAATAAAGATTTTGCTGTTGAAAACAAGTAATTATTGTGGCAGTGTTTCTTTGTACTAGTGACATTTTACCTTATTAATTTTTTTAAACAACCAATTATGCAAGTGTAATGGTAAGAGCATCAGTATTATGGCAATTAAAAAGCAACTTAACATTTGCATGCTCAGAAAGATAAGTACTTTCCCTCTCTGTTAGCATGTGTGCAGACGTTCACAAAGAGATCTGAAAATAAATGTACATACTCTTTGAACCCATATTTGACAGCATGCAGGCACACGTGATAAGCTTGTCATAAAATCCAAAAGCTGACAGAAAAGAGAGGTGATGAAATGTATAATACATTCATCAACCACATAAACATTAACTTTTTTCCTTCACTAAACAAAGCGATACTCAGTGCTCACAAAGCAGGTATTGCATTTCGTGACCCATGGCTGCCCTTCCTAAGTTTCTGACATCATGAATGGATGGTTGCGTTAAAATATATGTTGTTGAAATAGAATTGTGCATGCTGATTGAATGTAAATTTCATAACGTGTTTGTGAGGCAAGTCACTTGAAAAGTTCAAAATAAGTTGTGCAAAGGGTGCTGAAATCAGCTTAAAGGTAAAAAGTTCACCATAGAGCTGGAAAGTATGGTTCAACCCAGAGGAGGGCATGTCAGCCAATTAGCAACCACTAGGGTAGCATGCCTTTTGTGTTCCTCACCTGTCATCCCTGGATCAAACCATTCTTTCCTGCCCCAGGACAGAAGTTCAACCTGGACAGGCAGTCTACAAGGCTGAGATCCCTGGCACTTTTTCTTTATGATATAATTAAGTTAAAGTTATGTCAAGATGAAATTTTTTTTTTTTTAGTTATGTGTCACAGATCATGTAAAAGTCGCCTTAGAGTACATAGCTTCATTTTTTTAAATATGCAATTTAGCATAATGGGCTTAAAAAAAACCCCATCAGCAGCTTGAAATGTTTCTGGAGATGATGCACATATTAAAAAAAAAGAAAGCAAGAGTCTAATGCTAGAACAGCACTAAAGATGACTGCATACCAGCACACAAAATATATCTCTGCATACCAAAAGCACATGCTCACAAAAAACTTGAGATGTTATCACATAGAGTTAAATGAAAGACTTGCACAGTCACATCAACCTTTGGAAGACTATGAATTCACAGGCATGTCAGCTGAAATCATCCATAACATAGCCTGCTGTTTGAGTGGTCTCTGAGATAAAGATAGTCAATCAACTGGCTTGGAAGTTGAAGTTGGGAAAGTTTCTTGTAACTGCAGGTTTTACCTATCGCTTTTCGCACCACAAGTCGGCATGTCTGCTTCAGGGTAAGTACTTTAGGCTGGGTGTCTAGCAACCACTCTGCCAGCCACCCAGACTCAAGTGCCTGAATAGAGTTTTTTGCAGCAAAGTGTCTGAGATCCAGCCTCAGCAAACTTTTGTCTTTCCGGAGATCATATCCTGCTTGGTGCAAAACACTCAAACTCTGCACAATGCCATCAACGTTTTCTCGTAACACCATCAGCAAGTTGATCAAAACTGTATTGCCTTCATCATCCTCTTCCTGTGTCAGTCCTCCTCTTCTTATAAGTTCATCAACGAAATATGGATTGTAACAATGTACCTCCGAGGCCATATGCAGTGGGGTCTTTCCCATCTGTTCTGTTTTGAGCAAGTCAGCACCATGGTCCAAAAGGAAGTCAAAGACAACATAGGACTGCTGGTGACAGATGCAGTGATGGAGATAAGTATTTCCTGTCGTAAACCGCATGCTACCTCCTTCCTCCTCATCTTCAATGGTGATGCCAACCTGCTTGTTGATCTCAGCACCTGCAGAAAATACACACACGAAGAATAGACAAAGCAGCGGACAAGCATATTTCAAGATAAATTCTTCTTCGACCATAAACCCATGGAATATCAAGTATCCATGATAATGTCTGCATGAGTTGTACCTTGTGATTTTGTGAGACTGCTTTATAGCACTTGCGCAATTTTCAGTCATTCCCAACATAAATCAATATTCTCTTAACATAAATCAATGATTTAAATCAATGATCTGTAGGCATTATCTGACATCACGGCATTACATCCTAAGCTTGGTCATCTTGTGGAACCAATAGAAGCTTTAGTTGTATTAATGGAAGTATCAGTAATATTAAATTCAAGATGGCACTTCCTGGAATTGCTTATATAAATGCTTATATGAAATAATCTGCCATCATGCCAAAGCAGCTGCTGGAAAATCTCTAAAGAAATGGTCACAACTGCTTTTTTTTTAAAGTAAAATGCTACTGAGGCCCATACCTGCTAACAACAGCATCTCAGCTAGCTCTGGATCAAAAGGCCAACCTTCTTCTGGGATGTGACGAAGCACAAGCTGCAAGGGTGTTAAAAACCAGCAATCTGCCCCATTGTAAGTGATCTTTCCCTGGCGATTCGGATCTGCACCTGATTGTAAAATAACCATCCATGCATCAATGATTGTCGCAAAAGCTTCATGTATGGTAGAAAACATGTCTAACCCTTGTTACTCTCTGGTTAATCAGAGTTTATAAGTTCCTTTATGAAATACACTAATATACAATAATATCAAAAACCATTGTGGAGTATGTTCTTGTCAACTGCACATGATTTCAATTTTTTTCATTATAAAATTCATTTGTGTACAGATATGCAAACAAAACTCTTGTAATACTCTTCAATATTCCTAAACCTATTTGCGCTTTTCTTTTGTTTCACAGACATTTTCATCTTGGCACAAATCAGAAGTTCGTAGAGCCATTTTATATGTAAGGTTGTTTCAAAGAAATCACTATCATATCATATTGTTATAAATACATTCAAAATCATAAACTTGTTCATCTGTTGCTCAAAATTTTTCTATTGTCTCCCTCTGACCTCATGAGACTCTAAATAAAACTGGAAATGTGACATGGAAGAAAAGTCATTTCTCGTCATGTCATTTTCTGCCTACTTTATTACACAACAAGCATTGATCTTAATGTTTTGTGTTAGAGTGTGTTTTGCTAAGATTGCAATTATATGAAACTAAAAACTATTTCCTTCTAAAATTGTTCTAGCACCACCTGGTACATTTTGTGGACTACATATTTGGTACAACTTTAGTATAGCACCAAAGTTGCTATTTACAACAGAAAGAGGATGATATGTAAGCTATTCCTTCAGTCACCTGACATTTGGAAGGATACTTATTATGGTTTAGGGGTTAGTGTTAGAGATTAGAGTTAGGGATTAGTTAGTGAATGGGCATCAACTGGGCAAAGCAGACAACATAAAATCCTATAATTTCTGTAACTCTGCCCCCTACATCTTCATTTCTGTATTAGAGGCATCGACTGTGATACTGTACGAAAGTTGTCTGCCATTCTCTATAGCACAGCTGCTTGGTAAAATGATCTTTAGAATCAATGACTTACCGTTTTCAAGAAGACAATGCACCATTTCTTTGTTTTTCCACTGGATAGCTATGCACAATGC
This sequence comes from Pomacea maculata, assembly GCA_004794325.1. Taxonomy (NCBI): domain Eukaryota; kingdom Metazoa; phylum Mollusca; class Gastropoda; order Architaenioglossa; family Ampullariidae; genus Pomacea; species Pomacea maculata. The sequence goes on along the minus strand of SRHC01000548.1, from coordinate 1,283,931 downwards.
AGGCAAATAAAAACGCCATGGAGGGTCATTAAATGTCAGAAGCTTGTTAATCGTATAGCCTTTAAGCTTCTCTGCTGTCTCCTTCACCTGAAAAATGCAAGAACTACCATTGTGTCAGGTGACCCAGCTGGTGTTCAGATGGTTCAACAATTAAATAACAGTCTACGGGAAAAAATGGCTTTCTTTAAAAACCTTTATTTTTATTAATTTTTAAAAAATATAAAACAGAAACACATTTTCTCAGACTCAGTTGTCTACTAAAAGTTCCCCAAGCCTTCTGAATATTGAGTACTCAATTTACTACCAACTATTTATGTACAAGACGCTATGCCCAGATATGTACCATATGCTAAACCACTTTAACAGTTTATCTGTGTGGCAGAAAGTGTCCTGGTCTCAAGCAGAAGAAACAGAATATGATGTATTTTCTTGAGTCTTAAAAACTTAAGACCAAGTTAAACTTGAGATTTTGTTTGAGTTCAAATTTATAGTTTTTTTAAACATGATATTTCATGGCACAACAGATCGTCTACGTAACAGGCATCTTAAAGTGTTTATGGTGTTCGCCCTTATTGGTTACAATTGTATTTTTCGACGTCATATCAAGGTATTTAACATGACAAGTGATATCGTCTGCAATCTCATTGAATAGAAAGATGTGCTGTACAGATAGGCCGTGGAATTGTGTATAGTGAATGAACTGCCTGATGATACAGATATTTTAGTTTTTTCACATCAGTTGCCCAGCTGGTAAAGTTCGTAATATTTGTTCCTTCGTTGTCCTGTTTCATTTATTATGTACGATTTCTTGCCATTTTGCATCTTCTGTAGTCCAGGGTACAACTATATCCGTTTCCCTGCGATGACTAGAAATAACTATTAAATCCCTACTTGTGGTAAACATATTACTATATAGTTATTGCAAACAGGTTTCTCCAGTTATGTGTACATGTCGTCTGCATATAGGCTAGTACTGAAGTTGTACGTAATAATTACTGTAACTAAATACACTCAAGTATATTCCACCATACCTTCTCAACATCGTGTCGCAATAAAGCGTCTTTGAAATGAGACCCATGAGGATAAGAACTCTGAGTCAGTTTCTTTATACATCTGTCTATTATGGAAGGAACTTTTGCATAGAAATGAAGAATTATATCCAGATCAATGTCCATGATGTTCAGCAGACTAACAAACAGGAAGTCTTCAACTCGTCTTCAGAGGTTTTTGCCCCTGATTCTTGGCATCAGAGGAAAAGCAAGTTGACAGGGCTCTGTATGCAGCACATTAAAATGCTGCCAGCAAAGAAGAGGCCTTGTCCAAACAGTAGAATAGTTTTTTGACTAAATATGTTAAGACCCCGCATGGCCTAAACTCATATACACTAGTTCAAAAACAGACTGCGAGCAGAAATAAGGGAAACAAATCAGACACTCTTGACACTGTAAGAGTTGCATTCCCATCCTCAAGGATTGCTGGCAGGTGATGAGGATGAGATCAATGTGTAAAGGAAAATGTCGTAAACGGACGTGTGAAGTACTTTCTGCATACTGGTAGTCTGATCGTAAATTAAAATTATACAATAATTTCGTTTTGATCCATGCATGCGGCAAGCTATTTCAAAGAGGCATTTTCGTGACGTCGTTATGGCAAGCAGATAACTTTCTTCTTTGAATGGCTTCTAACTACCACAACTTTCGGTTTGGTGCAGAATGCAGTTTTCTCACTCATCGTCCAGCTCCAATCCTTTCCCTTACATCTCTTTCCCGGTGAGCGTACCTGTGAACGCGATAGCACGGATCGATCGAATAATAATGCACAGAACTGCCCCAAAAAGAATGCAATGAAATAGAACTATAAAAAAACACAGCTTAATATTTGCGAATCAATATAAAATATTTAAAGAGGACTAAAAAGTTGTTTTTTTTAATCTACTTTGCAACAGTAATTGGCAGCTTATCTAAGAAACATGGGTTATGTCACGGTCCGTGGGTTATGCAGCGTGTTATATTTACTACCGATTACCCGTTGCGCCCGCAACAAGCCAACAGAAGCGGGGGATTCTAAGTTTGAAAGCAAAACTAACATCTGTTATACATTCAATTTAAAATAGTTAAATAATTTAGAATATATGCTCGTAATTATAAGCAGACTTGCAATCGCCGTTAAGAAACTAAAAGTAGGCAACCTAAGTTAGGGAAAATTTCATTGGTTGAATTTATCCAATAGCATGATAGGTAAGCAGGAAAAGGAAATTATGGTCGAGCGTTTGTACCCACGAGAGAAAATGCTAGAGGAGAGCGCTTGACACCTAAAGTGCTTTTGTTACTTTGTGCTTCATTAAAATAAATATTGATCAACATGTTATCGCAGATTGAAAGAGAATTTCAAGAATACGACGATCACAAATCATGGGTGGAAATTTTCAAGGTAAGGCATCAAGATGTGAGCATATAATCCCACAAGCTTTTTGCTGCTAAACAGTATTAGACGTAATAGTAGTAGTTGAATTGTACTTGTCGATAGTATTACTATTAGTGTTTGCTCTCGTTAATATTTGAAAAACTTAAATTTCACATCAAAAGAACTAGAACGAAAAAAGAGAAGTTATGTTAGCATAGTACAACCATAATCAACAAGACTATTGTGAAACTGAAAGAGATGAAAGCTGGTTCTTTGTTTTACTTTTAGCGATGAATATCTTAACTGACTGATGGGGACTTAATAGGAGAAATGTGCATAGAAATTGGATTGCTCAATTCTGAAGTAAGACTCATTGTACAAAAGATATTGAGTACTTCAAAACACTATTTTTTTTTCGCAGACAGAAATCGATGACATGTCGTGTTGCTCAAAATGATTTCCTGCTTAAACTTTAATGTTACTTGATAAAAGCCTAATTTAGTAATTACTAAAAATATTCACAATTAAGTTATTGAATATGTTGTGAGTGTATATATATATGTGCGTGTGTGTGCACCTACATCAAAGGATGAAGCATTTAGAACAATTATAGTTCATACCTATATATATATAGTTTGTAGTACAACAAATATGTGCTGATAAGTGTGTTATTTTGAACAAAAATACTAGTGTATAATGATGGAAATCACAGATTATAAAGTCCTGTTATTATAGATCTAGAAAGAATTTAGTTTAAAGAATATTTTGTTTGCTTTTAAATTTTTGGTATTTTTGTTTTATCAACAACTCAAATCATTGCCTGCTTTTCTAGATTAGGCACTTTCATGTTTCATGTACATTTTCCTTTCTCTCTCTCTTCACACACACACACACACAAACATAGAAAGATGAGATAAGAATACAAGTAGAATCAGGTCAGCTAGAAATTCAAGGGCTTCATTACAAATACTAATAGTAGTGGTATGGGTGCTACCCACATTTCTCAAATAAAAATAACAATATCAGCTGTTCTGTTAATAATCAAACCAGGCTTCTAGATCTTGAGTTTCACTGAAACTGCTTCTGCTCACCAAATTTGAACAAAAAGACATGCCACAGCTGAATAAACATAACCAGGTGTCATGACATCTGATCTGACCAGTGTACCTTATACCTTGTTACACAAGACAGGAAAAGCTGGCATCCGGACTAGAGCTATGACCGAGGCCACAAATTATTGTTTTCTAATGTTGAAAAACATTAAGGGAGAGGGAGAGGTGGGTAAAAGGGAGAGGTGGTGGTGGTTGGCGAGTGTGAAAAGGTAAGGAAGGGTTAGGGCTAGGAGAGAGCTTAAAAGGTTAAGAAAGCATGCCTTGCTAGTAGGGACCTCTTGCTAGTAGGGACCTCTTTAAAATATTATTGGGAGCAGAAGGTTTCCTCTTCAGAAAAGAGCACATCAACATAGATTTTATGGAGAGTTTTTAACATCTCTTTTAATAATTTGAAACATTTAGATTTTAAGTCCTTAGTACACTTGTAATGTCCTTTAGTCGTGTTGCTTGTACTAGCCTGAGGTGACCTTAGGTCACCAACTGTATTGTTGGTGAGAATATGTGTGTGTTTGTGTGAGAGAGAAAAATTATTTTAACATTATATGTTTTATCTCTGTATATTGCTAGTATGAGCACTGTCTGGAATTGCCCTTGTGGATAAATAAAATTATAATATATTGTTTTTCAAGAAATAAAATTGGAGTCTTCTATTAGTGAAGATAATGTGACTAACATCATTTAGTTCCTGGTTATAAATCAGATAATTCTTGAAGCAGATAAAATAGAGATAAACAATTGAGAAAGTGAACCCAAGCTTCCTGTTAGAAGTGTTTGTTGCATTGTTGAGGCTTTTTTGTGCATGTGTTTTATCAGAGACCTAATCATTTTCTGCTTGTGGTCAGTTAGCTATAGTCGCAATTCAGTTTAAAAGAACCAACCAGAATGCCACTAGGCAAGACATCAAAATGTGCAAATGAGGCTGGATAGGATACACCCTGTACAAACCAGCTGACATCATTGCCAGACAGGCACTTGACTGGAACCATCAGGGGAAGAAGAGAGTTGGGAGACCACAGCAGACCTGGAAAAGAACTGTAGAGTGCAAGTCAAAGGATGTTGGAACCACATGGGCCCAGCTGATTGGGGTGCCCAAAACCGGATCCGTTGGCGAGGTGTTGTTGCAGCCCTATACCCTTCGAAAAGTAACAAGGAATAACTAAAACTACAATCCAGTTTACTTCCAAGTCAAGAGTGAATTGAGTCTTTAGTGTGTTTTATAAAGTGATGCAGATGTCTTTTGGTTGCCAGCTTGTTTTAAGGACATGTAATTTTAATTATAGAGAGGAAAATGATGAACACTTTCTCCTTGCATTTCCTTATCATTAAGTAGGGGAGGGGTGAAACTCCATCAATGCAGTTTAGAATGAAAGAAAGGAAGAAATAAACATCAGCAGTAACAGAAAAATGAGGAATTGGAAGGAGATGAGTTGAAATTCCTGTATATTGATCACTCCTATCTACGTTTTTTTGTTTGTGTTTACCAGCGTATATATGTGCAGATGATTGTGTGTAGGGAGTGGACAAATGTGTTTATCCCCTTAATAACAGTAATAATTACTTATGTATGGCCCTTATGTATTAACCTAGTTTTGTGCCTGTCTGGATACAGCAGATAGTATTTGCTCCTTGTTGTCTGAAGTGTGTAATTGGGATTGAACCTACTTCCACTTATGCAGGAAGTTAATTAGAAATAGCTGAGGTAGTTCCTTCCTGGCCTTCTGGCTGTGAATGTGGTTGTATGTTTGAAATGGGAATGTAAACAACGCCACTCTCTCAGCTACCCCTTCTCCCTGCCAAACTCTGGGACAACAAGCCTGCATATATAGGCATATGTGCATCTTCATATTAACATGCTTGCTATTTCTCTCACTATTTTGATTTCTTCATTGTCTCATCTTTTCTCTCATATCAGTTATTCAGTACACCTGCTCACAAAAGTGAAAAGTAACTGTTGAAAATGTATTTTTAGTGCCTTCTGTTAATGTAACAAAGAATAATTTGAAATGTTAACTTATAGAGGAAAATGAAACAAGTTTAGGCATATATTCTGTCCACCCTATCCCTTTGTGTGCATGTGCGTAAATTCTTATCTCAGCAAGTGCATTTGTATGCAAAATACTAACTTCATACGCAAAGATAGTTTCAGTGTAAAAGAAAGTAACTATAAATAGATACACATTCATATTGTTTTGATTGTATAGATACACATAGCTGGAAGTTTTAAAAAGTTTTAAAAACATTTCCTGTTGTGAACACCCTTTTTTTTTGACTATCCAGCTTAATCCTTTCAGGTCACACCAGCTGATTGCAACCTATGATACACATAAATATTGTATTATATTTATGAATCCGAGTGTTTATAATGGTTATTTTTATTGTTAGTTATATAATTACATTTTATTTTGTCCAGCACTTAAATAAATATTTCTATGACCTCTAGGACACTTATGCTTAATCACCAAGCCTTCAAGCATCAGTGGCAAATTTTTAACATGCATGAATTCAGTGTTTTTAATTAGAACACTGGCATAACAGAAAATTTATATAGCTGAGGGACATATTTGTAATGTAATTAACCTTTATTCCGATAGTTGTGTGAGAATGTGATTTTAACTGGGAAAAAAACACCTTGATTTGGAGAGCCCTACAACAAAGAGAAAAGATACAGTTGGAAATGTTTAAGTGTTGACGACACCAGGAGTAATTTTCAACAGTCATTGTCCTGGTCTACAAAGTGCCTCAGTAGATGGACTAGCATTAGCAGCTTAACCAGATCAGAATGTCATAAATTAAACGCTACCATCTTTATGCATATTACCAAATAGTACTTAAAGCTGAGAGCAATATGGGTAAACAATACAGTAAAAGTTTGGTTTTTTTTTTCTTTTATCAGCAGTGTGTCACCAAAATTCATTTTGGTAATCTTTCAATCTGTATTTTGTTTTTAGAGACTGAAAAATTTGTCAACGACTGTGATGGATGAAACTTGCTCTGTTTCACATGCTCGGAGTCCTGAGAACCGACCCAAGAACCGCTACAGAGATGTTAGTCCATGTAAGGAAGCATGTTATAATATTATTTTTCTGGATATATGTTGTTGCTTTTTAAGACCAGGCACTCTGGTTACAATCAAATTGATTGAAATCATACTTTGGAAATGGGGGTGTGTTATTTTCCTTACATTTCTTTTTTCGATGGGTGGTGGTGGTGTGTGTTGCTTTTGCTGTCAATATGCCATGAACACATGCACTTTTTCTTAGGTTAGTTAGCACATGGAAATGGCCAGGCCCAGTCTTCAAGAGGATATTGGCACTGTCAAAGGCTGGAAGGTGCCATATTTTTACAGTTGTGGACAGTGGTCCAATCCAGTTTTGGAAACTCTTACAGACATTGTAGTTGCCCTTTAGAACAATAATTTTGTTACAGCTGAAAGAATAGGAGCATATTTACCAGGATGGCTTCATCGTCTTGTATAGCATTCCCTGCAGCACATGCCTGAATATTAGTGTGCAATCTAATATGCTGCTCTCAGGTGGTTGTCATCCATGAGTCCAAAGTGTTGTAAAAGCTATTTTCAGAAAGTTGTAATTCAAATCTATTGTTATTGAAGCTGAACAGAGGTAGAGCCAGAGTTTAGAAAACATTGCTTACCTATTTATCTGAATCTCTTTTTCTGTTTGAAAAATTACGCATGCTCAAAATATTAGACAAACATTGAAACAGTAAGAAGCTGTCTTTCAGTGGTTTGACCATAAGACTTCTGTTTGTGGGTCTGGTTGCTATGAAAGGAGTTTAAGTGTGCAGTGGTCTTACTGGTGTTGGTGTGTGAGTGGGTGTTTTAGTGCCATGTGAGCTGCTTAATTATCCTCTGGAACAAACAGAATAGTGTTGTGTAGTCTGTAATTTTAAATTTGAATTAAAAATTGATGCTTTTGCATCTTTTCTATTTAGATAATCAATTGGGAAAAATTATATAATTAATAATTTTAGAGATTTTTATGGACCGGACTGCTAGAATGGGCTGAATTTTAAAATAATTCAGTTGGTGGAAATGCATTCAAGGGAATGCAGAGAATGGCCAAAAGAATAGACACAGTCATAAGTTATACTCCTTACAAAGAAAAGAAATAGTAAACAGTGCCAAATGGACACCAGGTACCCATTACCATTCTCTATGTACTAATCTTCTGTCGTGGGCTTCTGCCCGTGATGAACAAATGTTTCTTTTTGTTAAGCAGTGCTTTTAGGCCCTTGGTCACCCAAGGTTTGTTGTTAGGATAAACATACACTGCTTTGATGGACTGGTGCAATCAACACTATTTTACTCCTCACTTTTACTTCTAACTGTGTGTTAAATGTCTGTATGGGTATGTGAGCAAAGACAAATTTCTGTCCTCCTGGGCAGACAATAAAGTCTGTTTTGATTTTGATTTGATTTTGATTATTCGCACTAGTCAAGTAGTGCAGGCTTGTATGGTTCATGTGACCCAGCACAGCACTCTAAGACGTTAAGGGTGCCTTTTAGGAGGGGTCATTGATGAGGTGGACATAGAAAAAACTGGCTTGAAAATGTGAAGGAGTAGGCAGGTTAATTTCGTGAAATACGTACTATCTGCCCAAGACAGGCCTAAGTGGTGAGGTAACACTTGCCAGCTGCTGCATCTATCCAGCTGTTTCCCTTGAAAACCAGTACCAGCAGACTACCATAATCGTTTGTCAAGGGATAAATAATGAATTCATTGCATAGTAGGGAGTAGTTGCCAGTTTAAGTGTTTAATCTCAGACATAATTTGTCCAATATTCAGATGACCATAGCCGTGTGATACTTGAAAGACCAGATGGAGAAAGTGATTACATTAATGCCAGCTTTGTGAGGGTGCCTGATGCAGATCGGAAGTATATCCTTACACAGGTGAGTTGTAGATGCATTACATTGTCTGAACAATTACACAGTAATGCAGACAAATATATTAAGAACTGATAAAAAAGGATACCTTTCACAGAGTCTAGGGTGCCCTTTTCATTTTTTCTTTTGAAAATTCATTAACTTTACATAGGCATTCAGGCTGATTTTAGGAATATTCTTTCAGGGACCATTGGAAAACACGTGTGGAGATTTTTGGTTGATGATCTGGCAGCAACAAACTAAGGCAATAGTAATGCTAAATCGAGTTGTGGAGAAGGGAACGGTAAGATTATCACAATTTAGATTAAAAAATTATTTCATTATAACTGTTGTGCATTTCAATCTTGAATTTGGTAAGACATAGTTTTTCACACTTAACACTCATTACTGGTGTCTGTAATTGTTTACTGTCATTTTCTGCAAAATTCTCTTGTGATATTTAATTCCTCTAATGCAACGTGTCCTCTCAGTAAAAGATTTGAATCACTTTATGTTTGTATTGTCAGAAAGACATAAAAATTTCTGCCAGTTATGTTGTGAAGTTGTAATGATGAATGTGGTTTTTTCCCCAACATTATTGCAGGCAAAATGTGCACAGTACTGGCCTCTTGGGTCTGATTTAGGATATGAAGACAGCATGTTATTTGAAGATGTTGGCTTAATTGTCACTTTGATTGGTGAGCAGGACAGCACCAATTTTGTCCAGCGATGGTTCACAGTGGAAGAATTAGCGGTAGGCATGTAGTCACATTTCTGTTTAGTTATAAAGTTATGTTTTTATTATAAATCAGCATTGCACAGTATTATAGTAGAGAAGCAAATTTTAATTTTGTATTCTGCTTTCATATAGCATGGGGTTGCGGTTAAAGCAAGTTAATGTGATGAAAATCTTGGAACATTTTACAGTCAAGAAAATATAATAATTCATGCGGCAATATCAGGAGTGGCATCATCACACAAGCCCTCCCAGCCTTAGCATCTAGTCATGATGGCATAATGAGAAGTGAAAATTAAAAAAAATGTTGGTAACAAAATGAGCTAAAACTTTATTTTTGTAATCAAGGTGCAAAATAAACTCTATATATTGAATGCCAGAAATCTCTGATACTCAGTAATAAGATCCATATGTCCTTTAGGTGAAGTCTCATAAGGCAATTGAAGTGTATGAGAATGAGGCCATGTATCTTTGCACTTTGTTGCATAATGGGAGTTTGCCTATCAACATGTGGAAGTGTCCTTGCTAAAGTGCCCAGTTGAGTTAAACAGAACTACATTGTGTTATATAAGACACAACAAGAACATTTGACATGCATCAAGCATGTTGATTTTATGTATTTTTAAGAGGTAGAAGCTAATCCATAGTCGTCTATTCATCTTGGCATCTTTCCGCACATTGAATTTTTTTTGTTTTTTGAGACTACTTAGTCATTTATAAAATAATGTTATAATCATCTATTCCCTATTCTGCTTTAACAGACAGGTATCAAACGAGAAGTTGTTCATTTCAACTACACAACATGGCCAGACTTTGGCGTTCCTTCTTCTCCAACAGCATTTCTGAACTTCTTGAAAGTTGTGCGTGCCGCCGGAGTTCTTGACCCAGATGTAGGGCCATGTGTTGTCCATTGTTCTGCAGGAATTGGTCGCTCTGGAACTTTTTGCCTGGTCGATTCCTGTTTAGTTTTGGTGAGTTTGTGTGGCTGCTAGGTTATAATTTATGTGAATTGGTGTGTGAGAAGCAAAGTTGTAAACTTTATTGTACTAATGTAGACTTCACATTCACTAGTCCTCATCAGTTAGGTCAGTTGTTTGATTGCTGTGTGTGTGCAGTTTGTCATATTTAAAAGTAATATTTGTCATGTTTGACATGGTGACATTAAAAAGCAGCTTCAAAATATGGTGGGATAATGGAAACACCTGCACATAAGAGTAAGTGTTACCTGCTGAAACATATTTTCTGGGCAAGAACTTGGTCTCTTATCACATGCAGATGTTACCTGGGTCTGTCTTTTCTAGACACCTGTGCATGCACTGATAATTTTTTTCAGACGGCAGCATACCCAGTCATGTATACATTCATTTCTTCTTTACCGGATGACCAGACTACTAGGAGCTGAGGGGCTACAACTGAAGTATAAGCAAACAAGTTGTCCTGCTGTAGGATTGAATCAGAACCTTTCAGACCTTTTGATCAACCTCTCGAGGTCTAGGCCACAGTCTCATTCCCTTTTCCTCACATGCAATTTTACCCGAATCTTCAAACCCCTTACCCACACCCCCATGATGGTGATGGAGAAGACCATCTTCCTGCTGGCTTTAGTCATGGAATTGAAGATGTCTGAATTATATGCTCTAGCAGTGGATTCCAACTACCTGACCTTGATTTATCTGTGTATCTACTGTCTTTTTTGGTAAAAAAATTGGCTACCGCATGTAAGCCCTCAGCCATTAGTTATCTGGCCCTTGCTGCTTTCAGACATGATGGCCCAGTTTGTCTGCAAGACCTGTTGTGGGTTTTGAAGATTCACCTGTGCATGTCCCATCTTTTGTGGGATGGATAGTCCCAACGTTTTCTTCCTCTTTGGCTGGAGAGCAAGAGTTGCCAAGCGTAGTACGCTATGGCATATAAATGACACAAACTACTATATCGAATTTTCACCTGTAAGAATAAAATTTTCACGAATTTTTGGCTCTTATCTCTATTTATTCGTATTTTGGTTCACTCGTATGTAGAGGTCTTACTATATAAAAGTGTATTTAATATTTATCATCAAGTGTGTGCTCATACACCTATGTCTGTGCATGTTAAGGGCTTTTAGCCTGGCTGGAGCTGGGGATTGGTACTTTATAAATGCACATTATTATTATTCTTAAAGCATATTTTTGGCTTCTTGCAGATAGAGAAGCATAAAACGCTGTCATGCCTCAACATACAAGAGCTGTTGATAAACATGAGATCCTACCGCATGGGTTTGATTCAGACTCATGACCAGCTACGTTTCTCCTACCTGGCTATTCTACAGGGTGGCAGGGAAATACTAGGAGAAGATGCCAACTCTAACATCAAAGTAAGGTTTTCACCAATCTGTTTTGAGAGTTGCTTTGTTGTGAAGTAACAGGGCATGTGACTTTTATCTCACCATAGCTGTAACCCTTGAAGGCAGCCCCTTCACCCCCTGCCACCTCTCTCACACATGCATAAGCTCTGTCTCTACTCCTTCATAAGTCAGGAGGTGTACGGATGCTGATCGTCTTTTAAAACAAATACCTACAGAAGCTGCAACTATCACTTACAGCTTTCTGAAAATTTTAATTTTAGTAGTAAACTGAATTTATACTATAATTATAGTTTGCTTTTTTATGTGGATCCTTGTGCAGGAAAGTCAAGAGAAGGAAAAAATACTTTTGCAGAAGATAACAGCTTAAATGCCAATAAGTATACCTCATAATATTCTCAGTGTGTTGAAGTACAGAGGAGAAATACACACAAGCTCTGATGCTGTCTGATATATGAAAAATCATCGCACAGTATGCTTTTGTTCCTAACTATTTTGTCTAAAGAAGCTACAGAAATCATGAAATAACTTTAATACGACTATAAAAACATATCTTAATAGAAATAACTTTAATATGACTAAAGAAAAGTATCTAAATAAAAAAAACAGTTCAGCAACTGACCCTTCTTGTCCATTTCTACTGTCAGAAAGCTCACATCCGCATTTGCTTTGTCCTTGTTAGATTTCTCTACATTTTATTCTCCTTAACTGCTGACTGGACAAACTTCAGAGGGTTTAGAATCGTGATGCTTGTATGGTCTTTTGTACGTATAAAAAGAAACTAGACCATTCCTCTGGGAGCTACACGGAGGTGATATTGTTTACAAGATGCCCATGCTATGCTACCATTGTCTTCACCACCACCCCCACCATATCTCTGAGCTACTGATTCCTTACCACCACCCTCTACCATACCTCGCTGAGCTACTGACACCTTACCACCTCACTCCACCATACCTCTTTCAGCTACTGTCTTCACCACCTCGCCCACCATAACTTTTTCAGTTACTGTCCTCACTACCTCACCCACTCTTTTCCTTTCACTCTTCTGTATAATAGATTCTTTAATAGTATTATTAACAGGAAATAGTAAAATTATTATTTACATAACACAAAATATTTAGATATGTGGACCACACACGCATTCACATCCATGCATCTGGAAGGAAAGTGGGTATGTCATTATGAGTTATTAGTGTAATGGACCTATAAAATTTGAACTCTCTAGTTTTTCAGAGAAAATTCTGCATACAATACAACTTAATTTGTCCACACTTGGACGATTAGAGGTAGTGCGCATACAGTGGCAATATACAGATAAGTATATGCATGTTGACTACAGTGAATAAATTCTTTCTCTCTGTATATATATATGCAGAGCAACAGTAGATAAAGTTGGTGCATTGCCATTGTTCATTTCAGACTAACACATCACAGCTGCCCCTCATGCCTCATCCATAAACTCCAGATATTCAAGATATTCTCAGTTCTTGTTACCTGAGGTTGTGGAACAAAGAGATGGAAGAAAAGTGATAAGACTTTCAGTAAAAGACTGATAGAACAGAGTAAAGATGTGGTAATGTACCTGAGCATTGATTGTATTGATTGCAGACATCCGACAGTCCACCTCCACCACCTAAGCGAGGTGCAAGCCTTCCAGTATCAAATTCCAATGAAGAAGAGAAGGTTGACAGTGAAGAGGATGATATAGATAAACAGCTTTCGGAACTTATTGATGATGATGATGAAGCACCACCAGAATTGCCACCCAAGAAACGCATCACCACGAAAAAAGACACTGATATGACACGTGTAGGACATGAGGAGGAAGAGAAAGAAGAGGAGGAGGAGGAAGAAAGGTTTGTTTCAGTTTCACTTGTTTCATATTTTTTTTCTCCATTCGTTACTCACAGGGATTTATTAAATAGTTTCATTCTTGTCTTTTTACCCTCGTTAGTGCATTTTTATTTGTCATCAGGAGACATTGACTAAGGGTCTTTTGAAGCACACACAACTTTACATGTTATACAAAAAGTAGGTGTGGGAACTTGGATTATTGTATATTCAGCTCAAGTCTGGAGAAAATTTTGCGTTGGAAGAGTTACGCTGTGTTCTGTATGATGTTATACACTTACTACATGGCACCAGTGATGATCGTATTTCTTCTTAGACAACAGTGATGACATCAGGAAGCCACACTGAAGTAAGTTTTAAGCATCATAATTACTGCATCCAGATTAATTTATTTCATTGGTTTTCTGCAGTTCTTACCTCTTGCGGAAGCGAATACGAGAAGAGCGTGTCAAGAAAACTCGAGAAACGCTAAACCAAATGAAAGACAGACAGCGTCGTAGCGAATCGTGGAAAAAGCGGCACTCTTACTTCAGACCAGTCTACATTGGCCTGGCACTTCTTATCGGCAGCTACATGTTTTATCGTTTTTACTGGAGGTACTAACTTTGTCTGTTGTTCTTGTAAACAAGTGGCTGTGGTTTGAACCAAAATAATGGGACAAATGAGTGATGTAAGCATGGCACATCTAGAGAACACCCTTTCATGCTTTTGTTGTGATGTTTTTTGGTTTCTACAGAATTGTGACTTGGAAAGCAGTGGTTGCAGCAGAGGATTTAGTTTTAGTAGAGGGTTAACTCAAGGCTTTTCGCTTTGTATGTTTGTCAGGATGTTTTGTTTTTATTTTTGTTTGGTGTGTTTCCCACTTACCAAAATAGGGTAAAGATGGGCAGTGCTATGAAAATGGGGAATTCCTGAAATTTTTATATTTTTCTAATAAAACTAACACCTAATAACTGACTAGCATCATTCCTGAAAGTTTGTTATTTTTCTAATAAAACTAGCACCTAATAATTGACTTTTGCTTTTGACATTTGTTGATAATTGCCTGGTTTCACATCTTTTATTTTAGTGCAGTATTGCATGTTAAAATACACCAGAAAAGACATCCATATAGCTTGTGTTTGTTGAAAATGATTTGTAGCTAGCTTTTGAGAGGGTCTAACTTATTGCACAAAGAAGAAAAAGTGTTCACTTAAAATTGTAAAGAACATCAAAGAACATTAGTTTATTGTAGAAGTATTTTATTTTCAGTATTATCCACCACCCACACACAAAACACACACATACCTTTATATGTGTTAAAAAGTACATGTAAATATTGCAGAAAGAAATGCTGCTTGATTCTTGACTGTGTTGTAAGAAAGGTCTGTCCAAATTGCAATGAAGATCCCAGTGGTGCCCTACTCTTGTTGAGACACTGGCTGTTTTGTGTTGTGTCTATAGTTGCTTGTGCTTAGTGTTTTTGTCCCATCCTTGTTTAAATCTGGCCTGCACTAATTTTCTATGCTTAGAAATTCAGGGAGGTCTAGGAAGATTAAGCCAGGTCATAAAATGTCACAGGTCTGTCACAGGTGGGCGTGCTTCGGATTGATTAGATCAGTACCCATCCTCTACACCACATGCTTTGTACGCGTTGGACATGGTTAAGGTCTTTGGCAAATAATAATCACAGTACTGCCAAAGTACTTCAAGCACAACTTTTGTGCACAATTTGTTGGCTTCTTTAACTTGGGAAATCTGCAAGGAGTCTTTTTTTTTTTTTTGTTTCCTGGTGGGCCTAGTAAATTCACTTTTAAATTGAAAGGAGAGGATCACATGCATGATAACATATGGAGTCTTACATTTGACATTTTAATTTGTTGCAGCAATTGAAGGAAGGCACAGTCTGATTGGCAAGTTCAAGATTATTTATAGTTTTCATGAAGCTGCAACAAAAAAAACCAGAAAAAAAAAATAGCAAACAAACCAAAATTTCAGTGATCTTATATTGCTTTCTGTGGTGCTGTGGAAGCTGCAAGCTTTCAACAGCTTATTCTCCTCTTCAGGAGTATATGAAAGACAATACGCAGGGGCATTACAGTAGCAAATACATTATAGAAAATAAAAGCCTTGGAAGGCAAGACTGACTATGCAGAAATCATTCTTACGGTAGGAATAATGTTTATGGACTATGCTTTTCTGAGCTGTGGTGTGGTTTGTGAAGATATTTTTAAAGTGACTGCATACAGCTGTTTTTTTGTTCATTTATTTATATATTTATTTTGCCCACTCCTCTAAACACCAAAGGACGAATTCTTTAAGAAAAATGGCACGCAACAACTTAAAGGTTCATAACTGCCTTAAAAATCACTCCATGCAAATCAAGGGTACTGTAGCACTTAAAAATGTACAGTTAAGAATATTTCTGGGGAAAAAAATTATTTTTCAGAAAAAAATTCTTTTTAAGATATATGTATGTGGCTGATGAAAATAATTTCAACTGTTTTTTTAAGTAGCTTGATTAAAAGTATATGCTATTTGTCATGCATTCCTAGTAATCAGATGTAAAGACTCTTTAGTCATAAGTAACATCATGCTATGTTTATAATAATACAAAGAAATTATCTGATGTTTTTTAAGTGTAATTTTTTATTTCTCAAGTATGTACAAAATAATTTGGAAAAGGGAGGATTAAACCTGTAGGTGGATAAAGAGAAATGCTTTGTGGTGTACTTTATGTATTGGCTTAAGGTTAGGAACAGTGAGTGCTGCTGATAATGTCTTTGTGCCATGTTTTGGTGTTCTGTGGCTGTTTGTAATTCCAGGAAGTAGTTTGCAAAAGTTCGAACAAGAAGAAATGGTCTTATATGTTGTTTTACCAGTAATGTGCTGTTCACTCCACTGTAGAAAATAAGTGCATTGCTGCAATTAGCCAACTTTGTGAAAATATGCTACATGGGTCCAACAGGAGTTTGAGCCAGAGAGTTTACTGAAATCTTTTAATTGTGAATTACAGCAAATGTAGTAGTTAGGGTACTGATTCTGAATCCTGTAAGGGAAATAGTGTTCTTTGAAACCTGTTTCAGTAGCTGCAGGATAAAATTTTACAAACGCTAAAAATTTTTTAATATCTTAGCCTAATCCTCATGTCAGACCTTTGTTGTCTTTTATAAAACTTGTTATCATGTGCAGTGCATGGGCACAGAAACAGACATGTTTCAGCCAGGGCATAAATGTTTTAATTTATGAACTATAAATATAAGAATTAGCCATCCTCTGTTGTGCATCTTCCTGTTGAGACTTTGTATGTCTGTTCCAATACATATTAAAAAAATCAATTTTGTTATGACTTTTTATTACAAGTTCAGATTATAAATCATTAATATTAACAATATTAATTACAAGTATTTTACTATGAATAATCTTGACATGTATCACTAATTTGCTAAATGTTTCTTTGCATGTGTCATCACTATAGTGTTTGTACTAATCAGTTATGTGTGTCTATGCCCTGCACACTGAAGTTGATATCAGTATATGTTTTTATTTAGGTATTATGTATATTATTAAAATTGGACTGCTGCATGCCTGATTAGTAATACTCTCAAAGCATGCAAGTTATTATTGTATGGACTTGTACTATATGCATTGCGTGTGGTGAAAAGCCTAATAAATGTCTAGATAAAGAAAACTTTCAGCAGCAAGCTAAGGAACATTTTGTCAGAAGTAAAAGTGATTGTCCACCCCAGGCCACCTTTCAGTCTGTCACTTAAAAGACTGTATTTTAAAGTTTGAATTTGAGATGATTGAAGTGGCAGCTGGAGGCAGGTTATATGTATGTGCAACCCATAAGTTAATTAAGTAGTTAACTGCAAAAAGAAAAACAATTGGCAGATTTCAGTTTGTTTATTAAAAAAGTCTTCTCATATGGCAGAAAACAATATATTTTTTCTAGTGGCTACTTGTCTCTTGCAAAAAATTAGAAAAATATTTGGAAATAAATAGATTTTTGTAGGCATTTGTAAGGAGTCCATGCATTTTCAAAGTAGAATAAGTTCCATAGTGTAGTTTTATTTCCCCAAATAACACTTTTTGTCAGTTAACATCAGGCCTTTTCACCAAGAGATGAAGATGGGGTCATCAAAATAAAATGTTTCTTTGTGTTAAAATATAAATACCTTGCATTTTTGAGGTCTTCCAGAGCCATGGCTGCTTTTATGCTGCAGCCTTCATGTGCCTTTAGCTAAGAGTTACTGCACATAGCATAAGTTTGGCACCTGAATAATGATCCACATTCATGCTAATGCATACAAATATGCAAAAAATGTCTCAGTGCTATTGCTTGTAATTACACAGAGAAATCTACACATCTCTGCCTAATCATGCTTATGAGCAGAATACAGACATTCATACATACTCCTTTACATACATGCTTATACCCCTTACACATACACACATGTGCGTTCAGATGTATAATAATTTGCTGTATTTGTTTCCCTGAAGTTTGCCCTTAATTATTTTAAGCAAAGGAAAAGTTGGTCGAACTAGTACTATTAAGAACACAGACGTTTGTGCCAAACAGCAATCCACCACTGTCTGATTTGATGCCATGTTTTCAGGAGATGATGGGCGCAATGAAACAGTGAAGTGGAGAATCTGAGAAATGGACAAGCTGCATGTGAGTTAGAGCTCCTGTGTCTGGTTTGAAGTGTTAAATGCACGTGCATTCACACATGTGATCCCAGTCTGCATATTGAGTGTCATGCACAGGAGATTGTACAGCATTATAAGCAGCTGGAGTAAATAAGTGAAATGGCTAAATAATGCATCTTGTATTAGTAACTTTTATAATCTAGTTGACAAAAGGCTTTTCACTTGAAAGTCTTTAAGAACAATTACTTTAGCCTGTACTAAGAGCACTAGTTGTGTCCTTGTACATGCATGTTTAGAGAAATGTGTTGAGCTAACCATCAGAAATAATTGAAAATTTCTTTCATAAACGAAAAGTGGAAAGGTCTCACGATCAGAACTCTTAATGCAGATTTGTGATCAGTGAAGGTACATCATAATCAGGTGAACAAAACCAACCTAATATTTTAATGGCTTGCATTGCTACTTGTATGTGTATTTGTTTTATTTCTTAAGGGGAAAGAAAGTCTTGGCTTCAGAAATTCACTGAATTTGTTTTTTTGTTTTGTGTTTGGGCCAGGGTATTATGGTCAGGGCTGTTTACAGTTATGAACATAGAAATATGCTTAGAAAGTTTAAAGTGTCCTGGCTTCTGTACATTGGTATTTAAGAAGGTATTTGTCCAGACCTATATAAGTGATTGTTGTGTTTAGCAGTTCTGTTTGCCCTAGCTTCTGTTAAGTGAGCATTGTTCTCAGCAGTTTACCGTCCTATAATCTAACATTTAATTTCTTCATGGCTTACTCAGGCAAAGTAAGTTAACACTGGGAAAAATAGGCTGTCAGTTTACCAGAAATCTTGCATGCTTATGACCAATACATGCTTTTATTTTATGGAACTTTGTTGACATTACATTTTTTAGCCATATCTGTGGATGATGTCATCAAGTAGGAGAGGCTGAAAGAAAGAGTGTATGTGTGTGTGTTTTGATGCTAAAGAAGAATTACTTCCCACACGGATCGTTGTATGCCAAACAAACCTAACTGAAAGATCCAGGAGACTGATGACTGTTGCCTTCAGCCTGATAGCCTTGTGTATTGTATCTTTGTTAAAAGTTCTAAGCCCATTGTGCCACTTTGTTAAAGGAATCAGAGGAGTCTTGTGAGCTTGTGAGTCTTGTCTTTATGGGAAGTCAAGTGATAGCCCCCAGCGTTACACTGTGTTCATGTTCACAGGGAAGTAGATGATGTTGTGAATGTCGTGTTCTGTGAAAGGGTAATTCCCATCAAAATTTCTCCTGGAGACTTTTGCAGTTATTGTTGTTGCCCGGGAACTATAACGTTTGCAGTCTTCCAGTAGTGTCGTCCGCATGTCGTTGAGTGATGACGTTACAGTAGAATTTATCAACGAAAGTTTTCCACTTCTGTCAAAGAAAATGAAGGTGGAAGAAAGTGATGGGGGAGGCAGGAGGGGGAGAATGTGGGTCAAAGAGCATGAGCTTCCGCAGAAAATTGAGGAAGGAAATGGTCTTCTTTCTAGGCGTCCCACAAACCCTAACAAATAGTGCAGCTATGTTCACCAAAGATTAGAGAGGACAAAACTAAAACAGGATGCAGCTTTCATAAGAAGTTTTCTTTAAATTAACTAGTGGTTTCAAATTGTACACCATGAATGGGTAAAGCGTAAGATTCTATTTCCCCAAATTAGGGTAAAATTTACTCCATGTTCGAGACACACTTCTACAAACATCGCCATGTACAGAAAGAGGTCAACGTCAGGATAGTGCATGGAGACGTTGATGTTGTGAAGGCGTCAGCCAGTGAGAGAGCTGGGGATATAATATATATTATATTAGTCATATCGTGAAGCCACGATTTCTAATTCCCTATCCTGTGTTGTGATGTTTGTAGCGTATATATCAAGAATAAAAGTGGGGTATTCACTCAGATTTGGAGAGTAGTATCTTGCGCAGAATTTTATCCAGACATCAGAAACAAAATGTGCATCCCACTAATCCCTTAAGAACAGTTTTGGCCAGAAGGTAGTACAGTTTCTTTGATCTTACTCTAGTTTTTGTTTCCCTCGGAGACATAGTGACTCTCTTGACGATGAAACGTCTTGCAGGACATTTCACCGACGGCAACAGCAAGGGCCGGTAAGATGGCGACAGAGATCGGGAAGGTCTGAGCAGTTTGTTCCGCTTCCTGTTCTTGTGGTCTCGTGATTGTGTGAAGGAATGCATAGCTACGGTTGAGAAAAGGTGGGGGGAGGGAGCGGGATGCATGCCTTCCAAAGTGGAACAGATTCAGAGGGATGGATGGATGGCGGAAGCTCAGCGGATACCTTTGCGGACACTGTTACTGAGTTTATTTGTGCCGTTATTCTTCCTCCTCGTGTTTTTCCCTTCACCCACTCCTTCACTGCTGACGCAGGTGTGGTGCTAGTAACAGTACTTCTGCTATTTTCGGATCTTTATATCTCGACCGCTTCGTGTTCTCAGACTTATTACACTTGTTAATGTAAGTGCTTCTTAAGTCGGGTGATATGGCGTCCGACCTGATTTATCAAGGTAAGTACCAGGATGCGCCGTCCACCCGCCTTGACTTAGACACGATGAACTGAATAGAGTTCACTGCCCTCGTGCACCTCGGCGTGTCTGTAGTGTTTCCTGTCATAAGTGATCAGTCTAGAATCCTAGAATGCAAGTGCTTGCACCAAATACACAAAGGGTAGGGTGAATATGGTGTTTGATAACCCAAAAGATAGTTCAACTTTAGCTTGGGGACGCAAATCTCCAAACTATTTAATATTTAATCTTTCCGTCATCTCGACGTTGGAAATGTGTGTATGCGAGGGTGCAAACACGTGAGTCTAGTGTTCTGTCATTTTTCTTAGAAATTCCTCTTGTAGATTTTCTGGAGGAGGATGGTTTTTTTTTTCTTCTTCATCTGGTTTTAAAAGCACTCATTTTGCTGAAGCTATTCTTTCACGGCAAAGATCCGTTAGTACGATAGCCGTGATTGTTGAAGACAGAAAATATAACCGTATAATATTATCATCATCATAGTTGTAGTCATTAGTACAGCTCTGTGAAGTATTTTTGGAAATAACTTTGGGACCTTCAGTGTTTTTGCATAGTCTTTATCTTCACAGACCTTACAAGTTAAAAGCCCATCGTCTTAGAGCTGCCTTTTACCCCTTTCAGTCTTTCCCGTCATTTTTTATGTTGTTTTATCCCTCCATTTTTTTTACCATGTTTTATCCTTCCATTTCTTATCCTTCCCTCAGTGCTTGTGCTTCTATCCCATGCCACTTGGTTTTTAGTCGTCTTCTGCAAAATTGTGTTTAAAGGACAACCCGAGAGCAAAATTATTTTCATGTGACTTTGTTTAGTTCATTGGAAATTATGCCACAAATCTGAGCGAATATGCTCTGTTCGCGATATTTAAGCCTTTGCAGTTCACACTTGCCCCCCCCCCCCAACACACACACACACACAAAGGGAGGAGGAGGAGTAAAATAAAACTAATGACAGGCCATAGAAAGCTGTCAGAAGCTTCGAGCATGAATTTACGTTTGATTGTACTTAGCCTTTAAAACTGTAAATGTGTACATCTGGAACAGGGCGAAAAGCAAGAATGACTGGCTTGTGCTGCAGTGAAAGCTGTCGATCATGTTGTACACTGACATTTTCAGTTCAGATTTTGCATTGTGTATAACCTTTATTTGATGATTTTGTTCTTCTCGTTTGTATAGCGCCCTACCTGCTGTATTCATAAAGTCTTCGCGTCTCTTTCTCGCTCCTTTATATTTATCGTTTCTTCTAGTGTCAGAAGAAAGCCAAAGCAAAGAACAAACGCTGATTAACAAGCTTAGTTCTGAAGACCACCCTTTGACTTGTAGTAAAATGGCAAAAGCAGTTAGTCAAGTAACAACGTGTCCAGCCTTTGGACGTAACGTGCGTCTAGTGAAAATAAAAGGTCAGTGTTAATAGCCATACTGATTGAGTAGAGAAATTACAAATAAACTTTGTGAAGAACTCTGTGCTTTATCGTCATCTGCACTCCTTTCTCCTGGACACGATGTGAATTGTAGACACCGCAACGGACAGCTGGTAGCAGTTAAGGTCCATTTGCATCAGAAATGAGCGAATAGACAACGTGTTAAAAAATATATCCATTAATGAGCAGATAATCATAGATGACGCATTGTTCATATTTGAACTCGTGAGCCAACGTTCCTCGCGCGCGCGCGAGAGAGAAGGACTGTTATACTCACCGAAAGTTTAGAGAAAATGGACATCTTTGTTAGTGGTCAGCCCTGTATGCTCCTCGTTGTTGAGACATCATCAAGCTCGCGTTGTCGCATGCGATCTTTCTGTAGCACTTCAGGAAGGCACCCAGGTGTAAGCTGTAACCCAGGTGTAAGCTGTAACCCTTCCCCTGTGGTCTAGCAGGTGCTATTCTTGCGAATGGGACTGTAGGTAGGATGTTCGTGTCGTGTAGTCTGTGAACTACACTTTGCTATGGCGTCTAAGGATACATTCATCGTTTGCTTGTCAATGGTTATGCCCTCTACCCCTTATCCTGTCTGGTTTTCGTGTTAAACCTACTCTAGGAGTCTACACAAGAAGCTTAGACGTCCCAGCAGTTGAATCCTGCCATCAGATAGTTCTTCAGGCATCTAGGTTAGTTTCTCTTAGAAGTCTAACAGGTGTCTGTTTTTGTAAAACGTACATTGATAATTGATGTAACTACATATCATTTCTTAACTGTTGAAATAAAAGCGTTTAAATTTGGATTTATAGATTTTTGTGATTTTTTTCTTTCTTGTTTGTGAGACATGGGTGAGCGGTCGGTCCCAGTGTGAGACCAGTGGGTAAGTGCCACGTATCGGTCTAAGAGTGTGCTTTGCAGGTTTTCTTGTTACCATCATCTTTTACCATCAGTCGAGTTAACACTCGGCTTGTCGGAGGGTGGATGCTGCTTAAAATAGTTCTGAAATTTTGGTTTAAGTGCGTAAAAACATAAACATAATAAGCGCTCACACATTTCATCCTGAAAATACTTTGGAAGTGAGAAAAAACATGTTGCGCCGCACTAGTCCTTTAAGAAAATTTGTCCTCATAGCTTTACTGTGGTTTCACTTTACTTTCTAACAATGTTCGTAACTGTTTTATGTGCGTTTCTGTAACTTATGATCAAACGATTGACACTTCATTTCTTCGTCTGGAGGGTGAGAGGGGAGGAAAGTGTGGAGGTGAGGAGTGGAAGTCGTGCCTGGCGAATGGCGATGGTCTGGTGGGCGCCGCCCACCTCTCAAGCGTCGTCTTGCAGTCGTTACATATTCACATTATAAAAATCTCTGATCGCTCTCACACTTTATGAAAATGTCGAGAAGCTGTGCAACCTCTTTGAGAAGGCCTTCGTCCCACTTGACCCACCCGGACCATGAGTGAAGTCTGCTCTCTCACATACAGTGGATCACTAGGTCGAGCAGTGTACAACTTGTCCTACTTAATAGTGTCTACCATGACATTTGTAATCTTTGGTTAAAATGAAAACTTGAAGCTGCCCAGTAAACCACTCTTATCTCATTTATAAAAGAAAATTAGTGTGCTGCGCTCCTCGTGCTACTCAATTTTTGGAAATAATTCATCAGATCAAAGACGTTGGAACAAACTCCTTAAAATGCTCTTTAAAAAGTTATTCCTTGGTTTAAAAATAATGTTTAGGACACAACCTCTAATTCATGCTTGCGAATCACGGATATTCTTGGTTGAATATAACCCCTAGCTCACTCTTAAGGCTTTCCAGATGTTTAAATTAGATAAACAGCTTGGCGCAAAACCTTTGACATATTTTTTCGTGATATACCCACGAGAAATAGCGAATCTGCTCAACTGCAGACTTAAATACACATTCTGTAGTAAGTTGAAAAAGACAGGAATATTACCTACTCGATTTTATTGTCATCAGTGGCAGAATCGGGGCTGGTGATTTTACCTTCTTTTTTATTCTGGAAGAATGGAGCTAAAAATGAAATGACATCAAGGGCTGCACAAGCAGGTACTTTAAAAAAAAAATAACAGTTAACATTACAGTCCATTATGTTTGCAGTCACTAGTCATTCTCATCCCAATAAAAGGAAACAGAATATATATAAAAAATTACATTACACGTATATGTTGCAAACACACTTTTAAATATATTTACACTGAAAAATCTCCAGTCGTATAAACACATATGACCGGTGCTAAGTCCAAACACACAACAACTCAATTTGTTACAGTGATGACTTAGCATTATAACGGGTGAATTCATTAGTCCACCTCACCCCCACTTTTCGCCCACACTCATTTACTTTAACCCCCTTCTTGCTGATCTCTGACGTCACTAGAACTTAACATTTCATGGCATGGGTGTGAGGACAAACTTTACCAATGAAAAAAAGATTTGGGGAATAATACCAGCTGGTCGGTGGGCAGCGGATGGGGAAAAACAAAGACGGAGGTAGGGCCTAGAACGCATCAGGTGAGTTGTTATTTTACTTTGATTGTGGTAGTTGATTGCAGTCTCATGTGCAATAAATGGTTGGATTTCTTTTTTTTCTCTCTCTCTCTTTATATAGTTAACGGTTATACGGTTTGGCTAATCTTTGTTCTTCTTCTTATGTTCTCTCTTTTCTTCGAGCTCTCTCAACCTCCTTCGTCTGTCTTATTCTCTCGCCGTCTTCTTTCGTCAGTCTTCTCATGCCAAGACGACGTGCCCTGAGAAGATTCTGTTATATTAACTAATGTCTTTAACTAATAGACAGTTACCACACTTACACTTGTACTGTTCAGTCACTTCTAGGCCGTGGCTCTGCAGGATTTTCAGAAGTCGGTAATTGACTAATTCTGATTCAGTGAATATGAACTTCTGAATGAAGACATACTAGGAGACAGTAAGACATACCAGGACATACTAAGACACAGACATAATAAGACACAGCAAGACATAGAAAGGCATACTAAGACGCACTAAGAGATTCCAGAACATACTAAGATATACCAGAACATACTAAGATACACTGAGCGGAAGATGTGCCAGTCTCCGTGTAGTCATGACAACTGCAGACTGTAGTCTTTATGCGCTGTCTACCCGACCACCTTTTCCCCAGCTCATAACTTTGTCCAGGGTCATCGTGATAAGCTGTAAGTCACCGGTACACTCTTCATGTAGTTCATGAACCCATGGGGCTATAAGTTCGTGATGAGCCATTGAGCACTGGGACGTCTCTGCACTTCCTGGGGCAGACAAATCACTCCTGCGCAAAGGGACAACACTGCTGACTGCCGACCTCGAGTGGTGCGTCAGGTCAAGTGCAGGCAGCAGTGAAACTTTCCACAACCACGTGGTGACGACAGGAAAAGAGCGATAAACCACTCATGGAAGATAACTCATCCGAGTTATGAGACGCTCATACGACAGTCCACGAAAGAAGTGAAAAAAATCAAAGAATGACGAGTCTCTCCCCTCTTAAAAAAAAAATTTTTTTTTTTTGATTGTTTCCAGAATTAGTATCTACAGGTGTAAACAACCTTCTCGTTTCGTTTTCCTCAACTTGTGTTAATGAACGAGGAAGGTTATTTATCTCCCCTCTCATTAATTCTTGAAGTGATACTCTGTTTCATTCTGTTAATCATGTTTGGTGCACCCGGTAGTGTAGCGGTTAAAACACTCGCTTGTCACCACTGCAGTGAGCGGTTCAGGGTTCAAATCTTTTCTCGGGACACTTTCTGTATGTGACATCTGTCCACAGGGCTTGGCGTCGGGCATTTTCTCTGGGTAGTCTGGTTTCCTCCCCACTCCCCCTCCCCCCATAGTGCGAAATCCCCGTAAGGTGGAAGCACTTTCCTACTAAATAAACCAACCAACCAATCAACCATTTGTTCGAGCAAGAGTGTCGGCTTCCATTGTCAACGCTGGTCAGCACAACAAGAACAGTAAATATCAACGGTCTTTGATCACAGTGAGGCATTTGCGGCCTTGCGAAATAAAGACAACCTCAACATGTGACGAAGTGTATATGAGACTGTATTCCTTTCTTTCTGTCTTTTGAGCCTAAAGCTTTTCTAAAAATATAACTAGTTCAACCAGCTTGACTGCTTTCTTTATTTTCACTTTCAAGAATAAAAATATTTGTTAACTCCAAATTTGAAATTCGTGTCTTGTGTTTTCTTTAAGCTACATGATGAAATTCTCTGTTTTACGCTGCATGTAGCAATTCTTGAAAATCTTCTCTGTTTTAAGCCGCAAGATTAATACGCATATGCGAATAATTTCTAAGTTTGTTCAAAACGTATCCCTTCCTTAAACCAGAATGTTCTCAATGTGTAATTTTGCGAGACGCTTTTTCACCTTTAGATAATTTATTTGAGTTCTATAAATGATGGTTTATCATACCTAAAACTTTTCAGATTTATAACTCTTTGTGGCGAGGATAACGACTCATTCATTTCATCCTCGTATCGTCTGCCGTTGACATTCGTACAAAATGGTTCTGACAGTGGTTATGATTAAAACCAAATGCTTGGCAAAGTTTCACACTCACACACACACAATCAGAGAGAGAGAGATGTCATGGGAGACCTGGTTATGCACAGTCTCGTGTACTCGACATTCTTATGCATATGAGAAAGTGTAGCTCTGGTGGTCTCTTTTGGCAGATTTACTGAATGATACCATGTGAGAGCAGTTTCTGGAGATCATTCACAAGCACTTGCGCGCAAAAAAAAAGGGGGAGGAGAGAGCCGAATATAGGAGACATTGTATTTATTGCAGAGTGTAAATCACCGGGTGCCCCCTCGTAGCATATAAGGAGGATGGTGCAGAGCTCGTGACGAACAGCCTCTCGTGTTCCACTGACCAGTCGGCACAAGCCATGGAGGTTTGCCTTTACCTAATCTGTTCATGTTAGCAGAAAAAAAATTTGATTTTAATTTTGTCAGCTGCATTTTGATTTTTTTTTCATTTTTTCGTTTCATTTTCTTTCAGTTCATGATAGCAGAAAAAATATGATTTAAATTTTGTCAGCTGCATTTTTATTTTTTTTTCATTTTTTGGTTTTATTTTTTTTTCTCTCTCAAATGAGTTTTTATATTGTATCATAATTTTTCTAACAATATGTTGGTCATGAATATTCTTCACCTTGTTCCTCATGTGTCTAAAGTCTTTTTTCTAAACGATAAACTTTAATCAAAACCTTTATTTAGCTCTCTTTTTCACTCAGCGCGCGCGCACACACATATATATATATGTTTATATTAATTCCACTTTCTTCAAACTTTCCCTTTTTCTGTTCTGGGATATTGTTTGAATTGTATGAGACACTAATGCATGTAAATAAAGCTACCTATGCGTCTTTATTTTATTTATTTATTTATTTATTTTTTTTGAGCACACCATACATTTGTGTTTGCTTAAAAAACTAATTCCTATTGAAATACGATTGCATATTCTGTTTAAAAGTCTCTACTCTGGAAACAAAGTACAGACATTTAAATTAGGATGGAGCTAGCTACTTAGTGACGACATTTTTATTGCTTCATCGTGGCAGTTCATCTAGAAAGTGTGGAATAGTTCACATTTACATTTAAAAAGAAAACTGTGAATGACATTCTGAAGCATGCGTCATGCTCAAGCTGTCCATTAACGAGACATACACAGATACTGAAGCTGTTCATCCAAATATCGTCTTTTTTAAAAACAAATTATCGTCTTTGTCGTCGAAAGCACCCCATATCATCGATAGTAAAATATTTTATTTGCGTTCTTCTTATTTATCCAGCATTAGCAGCAGCTAATATTTTTTTCACGAATGCTTTTATAGATTGAAATGAATTCCTCTTTCCTCACAGGGAGAGCAGACGACAAACCTTGAGATGAGCGAGACTCCATGTGATGAGAACGGCAATGTTAAGTCAACACATCTCATGTGTAAATATCACTCCACACTCTCCATATTTTCACAAATTATTACCCATAGGTCAGCTGCCGTATTCTAATGAGGACATATGCTATTTTATTTTAATCTTGATTTTAATGTCCTTGATCGGAAGTAAGTTTTTAAATTTAAATTTCTGACTTCTTGTTTTCGTCGACTGGTGTTTGCGACAGGACGGTCTTGTTCTACTTGACTGAGGTTGATTTTCAGTGTCTTTGGCTCTGTTTTTATTTTTAACATTGTTTTCTGTAATCATATAAACTGCGCTTTTTGCATCCTTAAAAACGATGGTAGATTACATGTTTATTTATAATGATAACCTCCTTTGCACATTTGCAGCCAAATACGCCGAACACACGATGAACGGTCAAGATGCTGACGTCTCAGAAAAGGTCAAAGTTGGCGACACTGGCGTGAGCTTGAATGGTCACACTGTACCCGAAATCTCGAAACAGAAGATGGACGGCCTTGACGAGAACTCAAAGGAGACAAAAATTGTAATAGATATCATCGAAGATCCATGGACTCTTCCAGAACTAGCAGACACTTCCACGCCTTGGAAAGGTAAAGAGTTTAAAAGAAATAATCGTGACAAAAGTGTGCTTTTGGTCTCTGTAACAAACATTTATCAACTCAAACAGTTTATAAGTTCTTCACATACGTGAATAGTAGATTGTAGTCTCTAGACTGGTCCATGAATGGTTTATGTGTACTGAAGGTGTGTGGGTCAGCAAGCGATGTAGAGAAACAAAAGAGATTAAAATAAATTGTGAAGTGAGAGGAGTGAATGTCAATATTGCATGTTACTGAGCAAGCCAACTAATGCTGGTCATCCCTCGACTCTGTATGTGTGTTGTACGCGTGTTTGTTTGTGGGTGTGCCTGCGTTGTGCACAGAACTGAACACACTCCAGCGCGCGAAGCGAGTGACGTGTCACGTGATCAAGCTGGTGCTTCTCTGCGGCCTGCTGTACACATTCATCTGCTCTCTGGACATTCTCAGTTCGGCCTTCAGACTGCTAGGAGGTTGGTAGATGCTAGTTCCATCCCGTGTTCGAGGCGATTAACAAGTATCTGTATCACTGTTTACATACACACCGAAACAGCGGCTCTGTCATTCTCTCTCACACACAGACATACACACTTAAGAACAGCTGCTAACGAACACACATATACAGCTAATGTACACACAAGTACAGCAACTAACGAAGACATATATGCAGGTATTAACGTCTACACAAGAATATTACATCCAAGCTGTTTACATTCTCAAAAGGTCTTTTTAATTACACTAGTAAATAAGAGTGTACATCTCTGGCTTATATATATAATGAATTGATGGCTTCACGATAAAGTCTAAATTTTGACATGCTGATGCAATTAAATGCATGAAAAAAAGGAAGAAAAAAATGACCGAATGAAAGAAATAAGTCACGAAATAAACAAAAGTAAAGACCAATGTCTGTAACGTTTCCACTTGTCTCGAGGCTGCACCTTGTTTCTAAACTAACCTTCGTTAGGCAATAAAACCAACTTTCATATTAAGGTTACTCTAAGTTAGCAGCAGGAAACTCTTTATTCCATTTTGACCCGCTACATGGAAGGTCACTGCCAGCCATTAAATGTCGCCGGACGTTCTTATGGAGAGTTTTAAAAGTCCTTTGTTGGCAATTTATTTTATTCTTTCTCCTTTTTAGAGGACTTTGCAAAGTTTTTTACAGTAAACACTGTGTGTCCATTATAAATGTGATTTTCTTGAAATATAACGAAATCAATGAGTTTTTCTTTCAAGTCAGGGCTCCAGAAATGTTTTGCTTAAATCTGTGATCCATGTTTGACGGATATCGTGTTGCACAAGACCAGTCATGAAACGTATTTTGACGACTGGTCTGGTCGCGTTGCAGGCAAGGCAGCAGGTGAAGCCATGACCAACACAGTGCTGTTCAGCAACCCCATTGCGGGTCTGATGCTGGGCATCTTGTGCACCGTCCTCGTGCAGAGTTCCTCCACATCCACCTCCATCATGGTCTCCATGGTGTCCTCAGACAGTAAGACTCTCTTTGTTTCTTCATCTGGAGAGTGCTTAACGTTATGCAGTCCAGAAACCAACTCCTCCGTGCTTGAAACGATTGTTTTAACCACAACAACTACTTGTAGTTCAATGCTAATTAAATTTTCAACTGTTCCTTGTATTGATTGCCAGTCTAGGAGCCAAAGTCACGAATAATAATGAATCTTGTGGCAACTTAAGTCTTTTTGTATTTTTCACCCAGTTCTGGACGTCCGCCTGGCCATCTTCATGATTATGGGCGCCAACATTGGTACAACTGTGACCAACACCATCGTGGCTCTGGGTCAGGCCGGGGACAGAGGGGACTTCCGCCGAGCTTTCGCCGCCGCCACGGTGCACGACATGTTCAACTGGCTGTCCGTGCTGGTGCTGCTGCCCCTGGAGTGGGCCTCCGGCTACCTGTTTCACCTGACCAAAGCCATCGTGGGGTCCATGGAACTGAGTTCCGGAGCGGAAGAGCAGCAGTTTCTCAAAGTCATCACTCAGCCGCTGACAGACAGGGTGGTCAAGGTAGCTTCCTCTTGCGCTTGTGTTTGCAGTTTTTGTTTGGTTTTGTCTTATTTTTAGGTGAATGTCTCAGTATGTGGAAGTCCTCTTTCTCTATCCCTGTGTGCATGTGTTTGTGTATTGTAAGAGAGACAGAGACAGAGACAGAGTGTGTGTGTATTGCGTGTGCCGGAGAGCAATCCTTGAACGATAATGAAATTATTGTTTCCTCTTTTCAAACAACGTTTAAATTCTTTTAAAATAAAATTATGCATCATTGCTCAATCTACAGCTCTCCTCCTCCAAGATCCGGGACATCGCCAAGGGTATCGACGTCAACGGCAGTCTCA
The DNA here is from genome assembly GCA_004794325.1 of Pomacea maculata. NCBI lineage: Eukaryota > Metazoa > Mollusca > Gastropoda > Architaenioglossa > Ampullariidae > Pomacea > Pomacea maculata. The sequence goes on along the minus strand of SRHC01000548.1, from coordinate 1,253,099 downwards.
TTTCCAAAGGTGAGACAACTTTCCTCAAACACCTCGTATTTAGCTGTTAAGACACGTGCGCAGCAGTAATTTGTTTCCTACCATCTTTGCTACGAGTCTTCGTGTGTCGGTAAAGCAAGCACAGACTGGTCTATAGATGTTGGTAATTATCTAACACCTATTTGTGACCATAGAATCGAGAAAATCCTGTCCTCTCCGATTCTCATCTGTCTAATCTTTTGCAGGTGAGCACATCTTTAATGGTTGGAGCGGAAGTGACGAAGCCGCAGGAGGAATCCTATTGGCTGCCTCGCTGGTCTTACTGTGCGTGTGCCTCATTCTCGTTGTCAAGCTGTTGTCGACGTTGTTACGAGGCACCATCGCCAAAATTCTTCGCCGGATTGTCAACTACAGCTTCGCTGAGCCTATTGACACTCTCATCGGCTTTGTGTTCATGGCTGTGAGTCTTGGTTTGGAATATAAATTCGGTCAAACATTTCTGTTTAGTTCTTGGCTGGTGTAGCGATCGCCATCAATCGCTCAATTTGTAAACTGTCTTCACTTTCCAGCACGAAAATCTGACACATAAAAAATTGTATTATAATTTAACAATGTTTTTAGTTTTAAGGAATAATTTCTGGATTTAAGGAAATAAATATAGGTAAAAACACCTCGCACAAAATCAAAAAGAAAACTGTTTTGAGGTTGAAATTTTCTGATTAAGGACTGTGAGGTAGAAAGTAAGAATATACAAACCAGAGGGAAGTGTAGGGAAGGGTTATATGTGTTATATGTTCTTCGACAGATCGGCGCTGGTCTCACAATTTTGGTGCAGAGCAGTTCTGTATTCACCTCGGCCCTGACTCCGCTGGTGGGGATGGGTGCAATACATGTCGACAAGATGTACACCTTGACCCTGGGGTCAAACATAGGTACTACCATCACGGGGATCCTAGCAGCTCTGGCATCGAGTCCCTCGGGCTTCAGGAACTCATTTCAGGTACTGATTAAACACACACAGAGAGATTGACAGAGAACTCATATACATTGAGATCGCGGGAAAATATTTCGGAGTCAGCAACACTGAAAGATCGTGCCTTCTCTTTTTGTTTTTCAGGTCGCCTTGTGCCATTTGTTCTTCAACATTTCTGGCATAGTACTATGGTATCCGGTACCATTCATGCGCCGAGTACCCCTCAAGATGGCCAAGTACCTGGGGGACACTGTCTTCATCTACCGCTGGTTCTCGGGTGTCTACCTCGTCGCCATGTTTTTTATCCTACCGCTCGCAGTCTTCGGCCTCTCCCTGGCTGGCTGGGAGGTGAGAGCTTGAATACACTAAAGCTAGGTATTTGTACCTTAAAGATGACAGAAAGAAAGCGTAACTTTGTGATCCAAACACTTGAAACAACATCAATATACAAGTAAACTTTCGCACTCAGAAATACAATGTGGATAGGCCTCAATGTTATTAAAGAGGGTGTTATGGATATTATGTTTTTCTGACGGTTTCCTCAAGGCACAAACAGTGGGTGAGACTGGGCGTCACTCACTAAATTTACTGATAGTACCTATGTGCTTTGCGAGAGTAATGCAAAAGAAATAACTGGAATGGGAGTGGGGTTAAACTGTATTATAACATTCTGAAGACATTGTAAAACCTCGGAAGACAAACACGCCAATATCCAAACCCAGGGAAAGGTTCTAAGAGTCAACAGCACAGAGGACTTACTTATGTTGCCGTGTGGTACTAATTCACCTTTGTGTAAAATTCAACAGGTGTTGCTGGGAGTCGGGGCGCCCATCATTCTGCTCGTCGTCTTCGTCGTCATCGTCAACGTTATCAGGAGCTGGAAGCCTCACGTGCTCCCCAGAAGATTGCAGTCATGGAAGGTTCTGCCTCTTCCGCTGCGCAGCCTCCAGCCCTACGATCGACTTTTCCAGGCTTGCATGTGCTGCAAGAAAGACACAGACAAGCCCAAGGACTCGACAAAGTTGTAGCTCGTACTTGTAAAACATCACCTGCTCAGGCGCAAGATTATAGAACACGTCTGCGAGCTGCAAAGAGGCTGGGAAGGGGAGAGGTACAGCACGAACTCTGTCGAGACTGAACTCGACCCAAGCGTTAATTGTGGCACCTATGACCTCGTAGGTCATCGTTAGGGTCGTCAGACAATCAAGAGATCACGTGTTTAACCGTCAGAAGTGTTCGCATTTGACAAAATAATTCCAAAAAGAGATTAAACTTTGTAACTGATGCCAAACTCACGTAAGTCGTCTAAAAAAGTGGATCATCAAAATACTGTTTTAGAAGACAAAATACTCAGTGTTTTTTTGTATCATAATTTAAGAAGATAAAGTTCACATGCCTGGGCAGTCAGGGTCAGGCTATAAGTAAAGTGTGTGTGTGGAGGGGTGAGGGGAGAGTTGGCAGATTGTTGATTGAAGTGGTCGACATTGAAATCTTTGTACTGTCTCTGCTATGCAAGATGATGGCGATTGCAGCATCGTGCGATGTTTTCGAGAAATGAAGAAGGGAGATCTTTGAACTGTAAAGCTCGAGGTGGAAACAATCATAGTTCTTTGATGCGATAGTCTTTTCAAGGTAATGAGAGGTCACCTGCACTTTTTTCAGCATTTACATCGATGTAATCATGATCATTGTTTGAGGAGGCTGTGGTGGTAACGATGATGATGGCGATGTTGCATACGATTTGCTACATGTGTCACAAGAAAAAATGTAAGAAAGAAAAGAAAAGAAAAAGAAGAGAGGATAAGAAAGAGAGAGGAGGAGGAGGATTAGAAGCTTTTCGAAGATTGTCCTTCGCCATTTGCTCTGAACCCTTTCGTGCCCTCTGACCTCTACACCCATTCTTTCTGCTTTCGTGTGGAATTGTTTGAAATGCACTGAACGTAGTCATGACTGTTATTTTCCTGCTGACAAAGCTTTTCAGTATTTGTGATTCCACAGCTACATTTATTCCCATCATCGTCGTCGATCGTGATAAGAAACTGTAAATTATGTTTAAAAGAAGACAATTTTTTAAATACTTTTTGTTTTAATACTTCCAGCTGCAATTGCACATATGTGTGTGTGTGCGGGTGTGTGTGTGTGAGAGAGAGAAATCGTTCTTAAATTTATTCGCGCAGAAGATAATAAATTTCTCTGTTGCCCCAATATTTTGTGTCTTCTCTGTTGCACTGATTGCTGGCTTCCGAAGATCTTGCGGCTGTTAGAAGTGTCATGTCCCTGGTGTTTCTGCTGTCAGTCTGGGCAAATGCAACCCTCGCGAGAGAATTGACTGTCAGTCGCAAGGAGTTGACTGACGTAAACAATAACTTAGTTGACGTAAAGGTAATTACTCAGGTGACTAACCGGAAGTGTCCAAACGGGCTCACTTCGGGAGGAAAACTTGAAAGGAAGGAAAGGAAAAGAGAAACTAATGGAATCGATGAAAGTTTGGCTTAGGACTTAGTCCTTAGTAACGAGCCAGCAAGAGTTTGAGAGACCAGGAGATGACAGGAGGAGGGTGGAGAGGTACGACACGATGATAGAGACGATGACTCGATGCTGTCAAAACGTTTCACGGTACTGTATGGGGATCCCTTGACATGCTAGCAGTCGTGGGAGGTCCTGGGAGTGCCCCTGCCATTGCACAGCCTCCTTCCCTATGACAGATTGTTCGTGTTGCCACAAGGATGCGAGTAACCCCACTACCCCAGGATCTCCGGAGTGGCCGCCCCTAGTCTAAAATCCTTACAGCTCGCCTTGAGGGGTACAAGAGAATTCGTCTTTTGTAAGAATAAGCCAAAGTTCTTTTAGTCCAAGTTTGAACAAAATGTTTACCAGCAAGCGCATGGGAATAACAAACCAGTCTAAAATTAAAGTAGCTGGTGAAGAACGAGACAGCAGATATAGACACGTGTATTTGTAAGCATGTCAGATTATTTTTTTTTTACCTTGAACCATTTATACCAGAAAAAAGTGCTTTTGAGTTTTGCGATGCTTTTGTAATACCTCCATTAACTAACCCCCTACCCCTCAATCACCCCCCCCCCCTCTAATATTCTGTTGTTTGCAAATCTTTCCTTAGTCTCTTTCAACCACATTCCACGTATTTTAGTTTTTTTGATTGATTGTATATTGTGTTTAACTCCTTGCCAGCAAATAATACCAATAATGCCATCTTTCTTGTCACAAAGAAACTTTATTTTACAGCTGCTTTAAGAAAACGATCTACAAAACTGTGGTTCTAATTTATTACAAAATGTAAAACATCATATCAACTAAATAATTTCCTATTCGATATGTGAGAAGTGTAAAAGACCTAAAAATCACACCCTGAGGTACAGATCCATCATAAACATTTTCGTAGCGTATTACAACAGAATAATAGTAACATCTGATGTTACGCCTTACTAATATTTGTGAAGTGCATCGCACAGGTCCCATGCAGTAGCGGGATTTGGCCAACTGAAAGACACTACAGCGTATGGGACTTGTTCTTTAATAACCATCTTGCTTCTAGCATACCATTCTATGGCATAGGGACCAAGTATGTGTTAGGGCCGCATGTCTTTTATGCACAAATCACGAAGAACAAAGACTTAAAAAAAAACCGCTCTAATTTGTTTGAATTTGATCGAGGACGCCAGATTTGAATTTCAAATTCTGAACCGTTTACTTTTGAGGGTTTTCATACTGTCGCTCAGGTTAGCATATTACATGATGATCAGGAAAGAAAAATTACCATAGTCACATATTCGGTAGAGAGTGTCCAGTTAAGAAGACCCTTTTAGAAGTTTCTGAAAGCCACATCGACGACACTACTTCTTAAAGGTCATCTTAACCGGTCATTCGACCATGCGTCCACCTCGGAAGGCCCTTTAAGTAAGCCAGAGTGAATAGTATGAACATAATAACGCCTTATGTGCTGTGTGGTTGATTTTTCGACATCTAAATATGAACACATTTAAAAAAAAAATGTACAAACACCGCCAAAACAGAGAGAAATGCTTTTCAGCGTTATTAATTTTAGGCACTTCGAGATGTAACAATATTCCCAGACTTATTATTCCACAGATTTCTTTTTCAAACATGGAATAGATGTTGAAGCAACATTCACACAGCCTCCAGGGCATTCATACATCGATAAGGGAAGAATAGCTGAACCTGAACAATGTCTGAAAATACGAGTTTATGATTACATACAGTACGTGGAATTGTGGAACGATAGCCGGAACTATATACAGAAAGTTGAATATTGACTGGTGATAACCTCGAAACTCGACTTTTGAGGAGGCTATTTACAAAGCAGAGGCAAAGTCATTAAGAAATGAGTGTACGATATGTTTTTGAAAGAAATGCAAGTTTAATAACAAGTACTAAAACAAAAAGCCCAAAGCGGAAATAAAAATATACAGCGAAGAATAAAAGGCTCCGAAAAGCTTGTGAACTAACCATCTTGTAGCAGAGAATTTTCCAAATATGAAAAGTGAAATAATTACAGAATTACTTTTAATATCTATATAAATAATTTTAAATAACTAAATGCTGATCTTGTTTGTTTCAGTTTATTCGCTAGGGTTTGTATGCCTATGAGTAAATTGTTCAGACCTCCTGCCTTTCATGGATGTCTTATGTACCATCACAGCCGATTAGCTGGTTAAAATGCAAGTCGTGCAAAATTGACAAATTATCGTTAATACATTATGGCATGTAGAGGATGCTTTGCATAATTTTACAGAAAATATTTTCATACTTTAATCACATTTTTGCAAGCCGATAAAGGAAAAAAAAACCCCAAAAAACAAAATGAAAAAACGCACAAGGAAATACACTGAAAAGAAATCAATATGAAGTCAAAACCACTCTCATTAATACTACAAATATAATCACCAAACTGAAAAATTATAAAACTATATGTAGATAACATGAACACATCAGAACGACTATGATGCAAGGGGGGTTTGACCTTTAGCAGTTATAGAAAGGTATGCGACGTCCCAATCAGAACCTACTCAAATCAATCTCTTAAAACTTGTTCTCATAAACTAGAGCAGCTGAAATTATTCTGCATTTCTCGACTTAACAACGAAAAAAGCGTCGTTTGTTTAGATTTATCAAAGTGAATACTATAAAGTATACTAAAGGTGCCTAAAATTTTCAAAACTGATAATAATAAATCTTAAAAATACTGTTAAAATAATTTTGATAATTCCACAGACTGAAGACCTGTTCAAAATAAATATTTAACGTTCTTGCATACACTGAGCCAGAACGTAGATTTCTGATTTGTGGTGTATGTGGTTTTTTAAACAGAAATCAGTAGCCAAAACTTAAGATCACAAAACAGACGGGGGACAGTCCTCAACATTAGAGAACTGATCTCTGTTGCGAAGGTAAAATCGGTCAATTTTGTACAAAATTGTGTGAAAAAATTAAAATTTGCATCCAAATCATCTTTCTATCCCCACCCATCAACAGAACGTTTCAACATGGATGGAAAGTTACCGACATTTACATTGTGCTGTCATGGACAAGGTATGAATGGATCAAAATTTTATATATATATATAAAAACCTGCAATCACAATATCACTTGTGGTGGCAATAATAAAGCAATGCTATCAGTGGGATGGACCAGTAAGGTAATACCACTTAACACTTTATTGACTTCCCCCATCGCATCGCTTTGTTTACATGTGACAGCAGATTCAAAAGATTCAGCATCCTGTAAATTATCACGGCTCGTTTCACTCCACTTCATTGCTCGACAGACTTTCCTCCTTATGACATTTTCACGGCACATTTTAGCCCACACCTGCGCACATTCATGTCAACAAACACACAAACAAGCTTAAACACACACACTCCTCTATATTATTTTCTTCACGTTGATCAGTTTTGCGCAAGGAACAGAACACTGCGTCGGTGTTGTTTTTCCCTTTCCCCTTCCCCGCTTCCTCCCTCCTGCTCAACATCGTCAGGACCCACAGCCTTCTCGTCACGCCTCGTCATCTTGACCAGCGCCGTACATGTCCGCAAGCTTGGCAAACTTGGGACCCCAGTCGTTCAGGTAATCATAGTCTTGGCTAGTATCAGTGCTACTGGTAGCCAATGAGCTAAGGCTGCCTGCGTCACTTCCGCCTCCTTCCACGTTAAATTCATGTATTGTGTCGTACGGGGGTGCGTCGGAGTCGTCGTCGGCGTCCCTCATGCGGTCGTGGATGGTGTCACCCACGTCTGGTCGATCTCCAGGAACGGCTGAAACGAGACTTTTTGTCTTAAAGACCTTTCCTCTCGAAAACTGCCCGATGGCTGGCAAGAATAATTTCCTTCACCCGCTGATAAACTTAGAAAGCGAAGAAATTTAAGTGTTAAGTTATCTCACCTCGACCTAACTGAGGTTCTCGCCGCAAGGGAGCGTTTCTGATGTCGGGCTGGAGCTCTCTGACGGGTTTCCTCAGAGTATCCAGATCGTAGGCGTTCTGGTCTTCCTCGCCTGTAAGATCAACCACGGTTGGTCAACTACATGTTGTGCAACGAACTTTTTGGGGTGGAACCCTTTGTTACGGTTTGATCTGATAAAGTATCTAAGCAAATACGAGTTTTGTTGTTGTTTTTTCTGTTGTTGTCGAGGGCAAGGGAGAAAGAGAAAAATAAGACAGACTACCGAAATAAGAAATTAGTGACAAGCGACACAGTCAAGCAAAGTATGAAGATAATGACAGAAAGAAATGCACAGTGAAAACGGAAACTTGAAGTACTGACCTGCACCCTCTTCGTTATAGTAGATAACATTTTCTCGGATGTCATAGTCATCCTCGTCCTCCAAGACGACCTTCTCCAGTTCCTTCTTTCGGCAATAAGTAAAGCAGAGGACAACGAACAGGACAATGACTGTAACGAGTAAATAAAAACAGAAATGACCTGGCATCCATGGCAATTAAAACGATCGTAATAACATTAACCCACCAATACAGCGTATTAACAGAATTAAATCGCGTTTGCTATACCGGTATTCTCTCATGGAACTTTCTACCTCTGTATTTTCCCAACGTCTGTTCCTGTGTCTGTAAGTCTGTGTGTCTGCTTGTCTTTCTCATTCAAAGCTTAGCCTCGAGTAAACTTCTGGTCCTTGACCTCATGCAGCATCATGACTAGCTACAGGAAACGACTAGTTGTAGGAGACATGGATTAGACTAAATTCAGTAAACGTATGTTGCAGCTAATCCCGTGGACTCCTGGAGCTGTGCTCGAGAATCGAAAGCTGCGTCACTGTTTTCACAGTATTACTAGAGCTAAAGAAAGTAGTTCTTTGGACGAACTATGTGGAAACAAATCGCTACCTGTGTGGGTTACTTACGTAATGCAGCAATGATAGAGACGACAATAGCGGCGATGCCTCCTGCTGTGATCCCAGCAGAGTCGTACTGATCATCCTTAATGCCGCCGCACATCGAGGACGTCATGTAGTACTGACACAGAGGCCCGCACCATTCAGGCGGGCATGTGCAGAACGCACTTCCGTTGTTAACGCTGCATTGCACGTCATTGAAACAGGGGTTGGGCGTGCAGTCAGACATGCATGTCTTACCACTATAGTGAGTGCCGGGGTTACACCTGAGGAAAAGGAGACAACCAAATAGGTATACCTGGACCCGCAAAAGTCATGCAAACTTGCGTTCGTTTACACCTAAAGATATCATGAAGTACATCTGCAGGCACAGAGAGGAAGCAGGCCTTATGCTCGTGATCTGACACGGAATATGTTATCATTGGCTCTTGTGTAGATGATTGGTACATGATCTAATGATACAGATATCATACGCACCTTTCTAAATAAGACGGAAACAATGCTTGTGGAAATGTTTTACAAAGCATTTTTAATTAGCTGACCAATGGCAAGCTACATTTTGTTTATCTGTTAAAGACAAAAGTCGGGAAAGAGTTTGAATGTATATGGTTTAAAACAAGGGTGTGTGTGTGTGAATTCTCTGTCTTTAATCTGTATACTCAATAAATTGCAGAACTCTAAAAATTAATATGCGAAGTTTGATATAGAAATATGACCAAACAAAATGTTAACATGCAAGCTCATTATTCTGCGAAATTCCTTTAAAGCTATTGTGATCGATACATTGTCGTCAACAATCTATTGCTAATTATAAGGGGATCTCAGAAAGAGGCAGAATAAATGAAGAATACCAAGAGCAGGTAATGATCCTCTTTCGCCTACCTGCATTCGGACATTCCCCACAGAGGGTAGCAGAAGGTACCCAATGGGCACAAGTTACTAGCACAATCGTTTCGTGTGCACCCGTCCTTGACGTTCACTTCTAACGTCAGACTCACTTGGCCTGTGTTTGTGTTCTCTGACCGAGTCATCGGGAATCCGACATTGTTGAGGCGGATGTCCTGGACGCACGCTGTTGGTCAAAGAAAGAAAGTTAACTACAGTGTGACGGTCAGTCAACATACTCTACCCACTGGTCACAGCTATTGGGACAGTCAACGTGTTACCAACTGGTCAGAAAATGACATTAAATTGCTGTAGTCTGGAATTGGTCATACAATCAAACTATATAGGTTTCATGATGTAAATGTATGTCTCTCTCTTCCTCTTCAAGCTGACATCAAATGCTTTCACTCCTTTTCATCTTTCTCTTTTGTCCTCTTCGTTCTTCGCATTCTCTCTCTTTGAGAGCGACTTTCAATCAATTAAAAGGAAGGACTTATTGGACACAAGACAAGAATGAACATACTGTCAATAAGATTCCTATCATAAACCGTTTGGCCTTGAAGACTGCTCATAACTGCTCCTACAGTGGCGGTGTCTCGCAAGGTCACTGAAAAGTTTCCAGTGGGATTCCCCCGAGAGAAGTTGTAGTTGCGTCCTTCACCTCCGTCTAAAATGAGTGTCACGTGCTGCAAATTTCTCATGACTCTGACCACGTGCCACTGTCCATTGCTGACACTGCCGTGCGACAGCTCCAGAGTCTTCTCAATGTCATCGAGGTTATAGATGACCTGCAGCGTGCCGTTCTGGATCTGAAACGAAAGCAACTGTGAAGTTTATGGTGGTTTGGTCACCGTGTGTCCGTTTGAGTACATTTAGGGTAATATTTTGTTCCTCTTTACTCTCACCGTTTGTTTACCTGTACTGTGATACGCTGATGGCTATTTGCTGACTTATGATGTGCATTTGTTTACGTGCAGTGTGATGAGCTGGTCACGTATATTTACCTGTACTACTATGTACTGGCTGCTGATTCTGCCGTAGGTGGCGAAGATGACACCGGTCTTACTACGTGTGCGAAACATGGCCTGCATCTCCACCTTGTAAAGGGGAAGGCTGGTCAGCAAGCTGGAGCTCAGAGTCCACGTCAGGTAGGTGGGCGCCTTCCCCAGGTCTCGAATAATAGTCGCTAAATATCAGAACATATTTACAAAATTCATCAACTTGACTTTTTTTTTAAACCTCAGATAGACAAACCTTTACACTAACCACAAGATTTTTCTCAGTTCAGCATGTAGCAATATTTGCAAACGAATACATACAAGTCAACCTGTAGCTTACATGATTATTGGTTAATTGAACGCTCTGCCAATAAAGGGAGAATATATTTAGTAAAACTGTCTGCTCAATGTTATTTCAGTTGCGAAGGATAAAGAGGATGATATGGACGGCCAATTAAAAAAAAAACAAAAAAAACCCCAAAAACCCAGATAGGTGTTACCTGTAGTACACTGGTCTCCCCGCCATCCTGGCTTGCAGACACAGGTGGCCTGAGGAGGTGTAAGACTGGCTGTGCAAACACCATTATCACCACAGGTGACGCGACATATGTCATCCTCGCGTGGGCAGCCGTTCTGGCCAGAAGATACGCCTGCGATTTCTTTGTAATATAGGTCGTACAGCTGAAAAATAAAAAAACCACTGGTCGTGCAGCTGATAAACACATACAGTTTATCTGATCCCTTTTGCAAGTGTTGGAAACAGGATATTTTTATGCCTATGAAAATATTTAGAGTCTGGCAAATATAAGGCATCTATAAAGTATTAAAGATGCCAAAAGACATTAAAAGGTACTGCTAATACTTCAAAAATGCAAAGAACTCTTTACAAACCAGTCAAATATTTATGTGTGCCTGTAGAAGCATTCTATGCGAGATACAGCTTTCGAAATACCTCAACATTTTATCTTAAAAATCCTTCTGAATCCTACAACGAAACATTAACAATAAATGCTCTCACCTTACTGTTATGTCGCAGGTTACGCACGCAGCCGTTAAACCCTGTACCAACAACGTTTCGTGGGTAGGTAGTAGACGGTTGTCTTCCACCTACCTGAAGCAAAGTACCCACGTTAAGGAATGAGTAGGTACCCGGGGTGTTACCTGTTGCTCGACAAGGGCGGTCGTCTAAAGTACCGCCCCCGCTCTTCGCCGCTGCGCTCTCGCAGAAATCAACAATCATCTCCACGTGCTGCAGACAGAAAGAAACACTGTTGTGTCGACACCAAGCAAGGATCTTCCCTTCATGATCTTCTACAAGCTGATCACTTCTTTATTTTGGTGAAAAAATCCTTTTAAGTTGATTTTTACACATACTACATTCTTGGAATATGACAACTGAATCGATGGTAGCGAAAGCACATCTGGCATCAGTTTCCACTTTGAAAAATAAATTAAAACATTTTTCAATCACTGATCCGTCGTTGGCGAGTATGCAGCAAAAGAGATATTATTGTTAGCTATGTGTTTCAATGATCGTCAATAATTTTGCTCACTAAGGGTCTACTCATAGGTGTCAATTCTCACCTTTTCTCCCACTTACACTTTGCCGACCCCGTTTCTTACGATATATTCTTACATATTATATATTATATTATCTTATATATTCTTACGCAATGAGTAAACACTAACCTTGCCAGTTCGGATGATATCGATGCGGTGCCACTTGCCGTCTGCCAGAGTGCTTATGACAGCATTTCCGTTCGCATTTTTCCCGTCGACGGTCAAGGTTGTGGAGCCTGACCCGTGGTCGATCATCAAGACAGGAAAGCCGCCCCGCAGCTCCAGAGAGATGAAGTCAGGTGGCTGGTCTGCAGGAGGTGTGACCTTGGGTCCGTTGTAGAGAAGGAGACCATCCGACTGCAAACACGAAGAAAAAGTTACAGAGACTGCCTTCTGGATGTCCATGTTGCGCATGCTTAAGCAGTAAAAAGAACTAACGATGTGTAGTGAGAAAGATGGACACGATTAGATTACACCGGCTTCAAAGTCTAAGAAGAAAATAAAGTTAATAGACAAGGTAAAAGCTTAAGCTTATAAATCTTTTCGCACTCATCCACTCTTGTTCTGGTATGTACGACACCTGAGTAGTGATGAACTCGATAGAGGTTTGGCCGTCCTCGCACTGCTCCAAAGTCGGGTACATCGCGTATGACTTGCCGTCGAAGCTGTGCCGCAACTGCTGACAGCGCGGGCCATCATATCCGGACAAACACAGACACCTGCACAATCACGAGGCATAACGTTCTAGTTTTTACTACTACCCTCGAAAAAATTATCAGAAGCTCAGAAATCGTGATGTCTTAAAAGATTGATTTTTAATAAGCCCATTCCCCTGTTCTATGGCCATAACCATCTGCCATTTATAAGCTGTTTTCTTTGTGGCCCAACGGTTACTTACGACAGAACTCCGAAGTCATCTTTTTGGCACGTTCCGCCGTTGTAACAGTAGTCTCCAGAACATTCCACAGGGTCAGGAAAGTCCTTTGCACGGCACCCCTCCCTCGCCCTGACGAAGGCCTCGACCCCCACGAACGACGTTCCGTTGGCATTGACCATTGCGGGGCGGCCGGTGATATCGAGGTAGTTGTAGCACCCGCCTTCAAAAATCTCTTGAGCGCACATGTCAATGGGTACTTGGCTAATGCTGACACCAGCAATATTCTCAAACTGACAGAAACAGACATGAACAGTATAAGTTTTGTAAATGAACAGAAAGCCGAAATCGCAAACCTAAACAGAAGCCTTTAATTCCTCAACTCCCCACGTGATTTCGAGACGTCGTCACTTTAATATAAAGCAATGATACCAGAGATGATTAATGAGAGGATGTCATGGACAAAGGTACTGTGCGGCCTTTACCTCTTGCAGGTTGTTGACGACCAGGCTGTCGGTCTGCGAGGACTGGTAGTAGGGCGAGCCATGAGCCGTGTAGCGTACGTCGGTGTAGACACCGCCCTCCACGTCCTGCACGCTGATGATCAGCACGTTTTCCAGCGCCGTGCCCAGCTTCTGCGCCAACAACTTCCGGAACTTGTCGTAGGGACTCTCGCCGTACGTGCTGGCGTCCACCGGCGGTCGCTTGATGAAATCCTCGGCAGAGATTCCTGGCACGAGATAAAGAACAATTATTAAGTAGGGGTTTGTCGTCAGGGTTACAATTACACTAAGGACTAGCTGGTTTGTCGGAAAAATGCTTTCACATACCGGTGATTTCGCACCATGAGGGTATAGTAAGGGGGAAAACCGGAGTACCCGATGAAAACCCTAGACAAGTGTCACCTAAATCTGCCCCTCGACGAAGTGTGAACCGAAGCTAGTTATTTTAACCAGTACTCTCCAGCACGCCACTGTGGACTACCTAACCAATGACACTTTATATTAGAGCTAATGGAAAGAGTTTACTGGTTTATAAAAGGTATAAGGCAATGACTGATCTCAAAGACAATACATTTTAAATGTAAGAACAGATTTTTTTCTACACAAAAATACCCTTATTGAAAATGAATAATCTACAGTGGAAATACTCGTCCCTTTTAAGTGATTTGTGTCGGCATTCCCCCAAAACAAATACAAAAATTAAATTAAATATTATTTAATTCAATATTTCTTTGCAGTACATAAGACACTACTTCTAAGCCCAGCATCATAAACGTGTCCCACTATAATCGCGCCAAAGCTAAGGTTTAAATCCATTTAGTTCACCAGATAATAGATCTTTGCGTATGTCCATCTGCACCTTGACTATCGGTTACCTTGGAGACGTACGGCGCCAGAAGATCGGACGGCCTCGTCGCTGAGGTCGTTCACAACAACGGAGACAGTCGCGACGACCTTTTCTTTCCTGACATTGTCTACCACCTCGACACTGAAAGTGTACTTTTCTTTGTCGCTGTTGCTAGGCACACCTTTCTCCATGACGATGGTGCCGTTGCTCTGCACCCTGTACAAAACGTGACACTGTACAGGCAGACATATATCTAAGAATGTAAAGTTTTTCAACAGGAATCAGTTCTCTAGCAGGATAGAATAAAATTCACTCGGCATAGTCTGCATCTTAGGGACTTTTTTTCTATCAGACACCTTTGCAAAAATATAATGATGAAACTGTAAAATCTGTAATAGTAAGGTAAGAAACAAAGTGAAATGGTGCATACGAAGGTGTATCATCAGGGCCGTGCTTAATCACTGGCTAACGAGCTAAAAAATTTCAAATTCCTTGTCTCCTTGTGCTTCTGGTATGGAGTGTTGTTTCAAATAAATACGTTCAGTAAAGAACTTTAAGGTCTGACTGCGGATTTTGCACTAAATGGCGTACAAGGAATTTGCACATGGCTGAACTATTATCGTCAAAATGGATTTTCAAGCTCTCTGGTTAACGGAAGAGAAACTGCCGAAGATTTGGATACAGAACCAGCTTTTAAAACCCCGAATTAAAAACAGAAGCAGAAAGTTTGATTATGAACAATACGAAGAAGATTAAGGAGGAAGAAATGCTCACTAGGATTTCCACATCAAGTACTTCAACATGATGTTGGTTCAACACTTGCGTCTCCTCAAAGAAGATTTTAACAATTACGGAATCATAATCAAATTTTTGGATTTATCTGCAACTTCAAGGAGTTGCCAAAGTCAGTGTTGAAGTTGCGTGGTAAGAATTTGGATGATGTACTATGGGTACATGCTTGCCGAGAAAATGGACGCATTGAAGTCTATTTTTCCATATTCTGTACTTGGAGACCTTAGTAAGATATAAACTTTCCTCTCCATTAAAAGACGATCATTCGATTTTCCAAATTATGGACTAACTTAAAGATTTCCCTCACAATACATGTGACAGTAACGTCATGAGAACGAAGTTTCTCGAAGATGAAACTAATTCAAACGTACCTGCGGTCAACGGTTGTGCCAAGATGGTCTAAAGAATTTGACCATACTCTCAATTGAGAAACAGTTTTTCTCGAGAATTAGATTTCAGTGAACGTATTGCTGCTTTTGCTTCAACGAAGGCCAGGAAATTTCACTTTAACTATTTTTAGTGTTGAAAACTTACGTGTTATGTCGTATGTTTATGTGTTGCTATGTTATTTGATTAGTGAATGTCTTTCGCACGTATGCATGTGTTGTGTGTTAACGGCGGGTGCAAACCCGTCGTCAACTCAACCACGATTGAGGACCCTTCGTTTAAGCCTATTGACGAATGTTAGAGATAAATGAATCGTAGGTTTATGAAGCAATGTGTATGCCGCGTGCTAGCAATGATAAAAGAAGAAATAACCCTGTGAAGGAAAGTGTCTTTAGATCCCAACGAAAGCCGTGACAATCGTGGTGTCGAGGGCCCTAGAGGGGCTAAGAGCGGGCCTGTCTATCATATAATGCCGAGTAATAAGCGGAATACTTTAAAACGCCTTCCACATCCACTTAAAAATGATTTTAATTTATTTTGCTCACTTGAAGTACGCCTCCATCCATTTAGGTTCCAGGAAGGTGAATGTTTTGTCGGGCAAGTCCCAGTCGTCAGGGTCATTCACGTAGACGCGGCCGATGTCGATGGGACCGAACATCCCTGTTGACAGCCACAGCGTGTGAAGGACACTTAATGCCTCACAATACAGTTTGCACTTCACGATACAAAATACATTTCAAGCACAGATTCTTTCTGAATACAGGTTGCGATTTAAGATTAATAGTTTTATAGTTTTCAAAATTACCAATAAATCGATAACTCTCAGCATAGTTCTCTTAAATTTTAAACCTTTTCAAACTTAAGTTTTTTTTTCACTTCTTTTAATCGACTATCATTTGCTAGAATCTCTCACTATCCCTTCTGACACACAGCAATGGCAAACCTTTGTAGTTGAAGACAAAGATGTCTTGATGCCCCTCTTTCATGGGGTTGTCGTTCTTGTCAGCGATGGTGACAGTTAGAGTGTTGGTTCCAGTCTGAGACAATGAACTTCCAGTCCCGTACATGTCCCACATAATGATGGGGATTAGATAATATTTGCGTTTCTCCCTGTCGTACGTCATCTTCGAGGATATGACAGCAGTGCCGTTACCGTTGTCACCAGCTGGGAAATAAAAGCAGGAGGTACATGTACATAGAAATAGGCACTTGTTTGGTGTGTGCTATACAGAGATAACGAGAGAAGAGAGAGAGGAGTAGGTCCTTATATACATATATCGTAAGAGTCCACGTCGTTATGTGTTCAGTTCAGTTTAGTTTGTCCTATTACTTGCGTCACTAGCTTGCGCCATCGTGGGAAGCAATCTGATGGAGCGCAGCAGAGGTTACCAAGCCCGCTGGTCCGGTCATCCACGCGTCTATGGTCCCCCAGTGAACAGCCTGTCCACTACTTCACGTTAGTCGCTCTGTATGCAGGGTTGTAGTTGCCCATGCTGATGATAAAGTTGTATTGTATATGGTTAGCTGTGTGTACAAGCCCGTGTGTGTGTGTTCCACTAAGCCGCCCGAACGTCTCAAATGTGTACTTACCTCTGTCTACCCGAAAACCGAAGGCCTGACAGACGTCATTGTCGTTACACGGCGCGAGATTGAAGCCGTAAGGAAAGCTGAATGGAGGCAGGTCTGGGTCCTTGGCAAAAATAGTCTGCAACAGTTTGTGAATGGCGTTACTGCTTCGCACAACGAAGTCCAAAAAGAGCAAAATCGCTTCTTAGTACGACAGCAAAGGCTACAGGCTACGTGTGTTTGTATGAGTGAGCATATATGTGTGCGTGGGCGCGCGTGTGTGTACATCTGTGTGACATAGAGAAAAAGTTGAATTTTGAGTGACACAGGTTCACAATCTACCAATGTTAAGCTAAAACCCAAGTTTATGAATCCACCAAATGTATTATGTGCTGTTACTGGTACTTGTGTTTGATTAAAAATTTTGGAAGATTGATGGTATGAGTCTAAAAATCCACGTTTTCCACTGAATGTAAGATCTTCAACCCCACCTCACCTCCACCAACTTTTCTAACAAGGAATAGTATAAAAGAGCAATTAAGTACAGGTGAAACAAGTTACAAATTGTGATCAAGCGTTATACCCCTTACAGATGCTTCAGGTGCGGGTTCTTTTCCGCTTCCCATCTTCACAGCCCTTGACAACAATTTACCTCAGTGCCTCGATCATATACCCTACAGAAGTATTTGGTACCAGTCTGATAAGACAGTGTGCGAAGTATCAGTAGACTTGCTCACCTGAATGTCCCTGAAGTTAGGGTCATTCTCCGGCACTTGCGGCCGGTAGTTGTCCTTAAAGGTCGGGTAGTTATCGTTCACATCTCCCAAAATAACGTTCAGAGTTGCTGTTCCAGTTTGCACTGGGTTACCTAGGTAGAAACAACAAAGTGCGAATTGCACAGCACAATGCGGATTGCACATTTCAGCAACTTCATAACTGTGACTGTTTCCTCCATTAGAAATGCAAAGAATAATTTAAAAAAGACACGATAGAAAGCCAAGCATTTGAGTTCATAAAAAACATTGGTTTGAGAATATAACTTTTCCCTTAAAAAAGAATACATCACAGCGTCTGTAATATCTGTAATGGATGTAGACGTAAACTAACAAATTAAGAAGGTCTGTAGTCTGCTAGGGAAGCTGACTTCAAGGTTTAGACTTCAGCACGTGTCCATAGTACAAGGAGTGAAACAATTCTAATGTGTAATTGTTTAGAATCAGACCTTCGTCAATGGCAAGGATATGCAGACTGTATGATGGAGTTGTCTCTCGGTCCAGCGGGCGGCGAACACGGACCACACCACTGGAAGGGTCAACGGTGAACTGACGTAATAGGTCTGTCTGGCGGTCAATAGAAAATCTGGAAGACAGCAGGAATATACAAGACAAAATGAAATGATCGAATGAAATGAGCAAATACATCTAAACGAGTAACTTAATATTCTATGTGCCTCTCTTTCTCTCTTCTTTAATGCTTCCTAATAAATAAAGGTGCTGCCGACAAAAGAAGAACGAATTTGTACTTCTACCCCAAACGCAGTGTAAGTTCACTGAGGTAGCTCCTCGGGTTTAAGCTTCTTCTGGTTTTAAAACATGAAAACAAGTTGCTTCTCTGTTCTGTCTTCGTGCTATAGAGCACCCAACGCACATTCATAATTGTTGCCATGTTAGTCTAGATCCCAACGACTACTTTATTGTACCAAAATTAACAAATTTCTGGCTTTGAAAGGAGTGAATGCTACTCACTGGAACACGCTGTTTATGCCTTCGTCTATATCCGTTGCTGAGAAGTTCGCCAAGAGATAGTCGACGACGACGTTCTCTGAGATGTTGACGGTGACACTTTGAGGCTGTATCTGAGGAGCATTGTCGTTAAAGTCGGTCACCTTGATTTCCACGTAGCATGTATCAGTGAACCTCCCATCAGTCACCGAGACCGTTAGGTTGAACAACCTCTCATTCATGGGAGGGTCGTAGTCTACGGCCTGTGATGTTTTGAAATGTCAATGTTATTATGTAAATGCAAAAATCACCTTGATAGACTATTTAAAAAACAAATCGAAGGAAACATAAAAGATCATCATCATCATCATCATCATAAAAAAGCAATTATTATACTTGAACAATAAATGGTCTGAGCTATTGATAGGATCTAGTATTTTTTGCTAACTTTCGCATTGATTTTAGTTCGTAAACTAGTCTTTTGACAATACCTTCCATATTTCTGATAATTTCAAGAAAGAGCCATTTTGACTATGATCTATTTTTTCTTCACACGGAAAATTACAATAGAGTTTACTGCTATTTACAATATACATACAGTCTATAATGTAAGGATGAATTTTTTTTTTTGGTGGTATTATATCGGAACCGAAATACGAACCAACGACATCCGATTATCAGTGTCGTGGTGACAGGTGTTTTAGCCACTGCGCGACCGTATGTATTTTTTGTAGATAAAATGTATGGTTAAATATTGTTAGAGAGTGTTGTATCTGCATGTATATTTTTGTGAATATATCAATAATTTTTTCAGTGAAACAAAGAGTCGTGATCTCAGAATCAAGTCTGAATCTCGGATCGAATTTTTAAACCGATCAATCGATTGGTTAAGTACAAAAGCAAATCGGCGTTATCATAGATAACATACTGTTTAAGCATGATAGGCCCATGTTTTCGTCTGCGCAGTAAATACAATAAGCGACAACAGAATGATAGTGATAGAAAATCAGCTTTAACCACGAGCACTACAAGAAATGTACTGACAACTGACCGATGAATCCTCTCATAAATAATGCTTTGTACCCGGTCTTTTCATGGTGTGAGCAGTGAAGTCTTATGTTGATCAAATTATTTCAGACAGAAGTACACTTCTTTTTTTTATTAGGAACTGTATTGAAATTAATAACTAATAAAAACAAGCGTTAACTATAGCTACAATTCTGTAGACGTTGCAAAGAAAAAAAAAACATCGCGCAAACCTTCAAACTTTTTTAGATGAAGTCATTGCCAGTTGTCCTGTTTCAATTTGTAAATCTTTAAGATCAAACCACGACCTTCGAGTAATTGAAATATTATATTATTTTTAAATACCTTGAACACTATGATGTTCCCCACGTTCTTCATCGTCAAGATATCAAAGTATTTTCTGTCAGCTGACGATTGAAGGTCGTAGATCAAGTTAGCGTTGACACCAATGTCCGCGTCGGTGGCTGTGACACTCAAGACATTTCCGCCAATGGGGAGCGACTCCGACATCTCCACTCTGTCAGACATGTCAGGGTTCGTAAGTAAGATGTACATCGCTACTCGTACCTGTATAGTCACAGTGTGCTATGCACGGCCATGGCCACAGTCTTTTATATAGACATGTACATGGCATCAGTCACACAACTTTTAAAAATCTATACTTTTAGCCCCATATCCCATCGCTATAACAAACTCATATCCTAGGAAAATAAGTAGTATAATTAACACTATAATATTCCTATCCATACGATTGTTTCAGCCATTGAATGCACATACATGCAAATCATTTTGTTGTTAGGGTAGTCTGAAGAATGCCTCTTTGAAAATTCAAATGAATTTGTAAACTATAGGGAGGAAATAAGTTCAAACCCACCGATAAAATACTTTTTAAGTCAACTTGCCACCGTCCTTCATGTGTTGAAAATCTATTTGCTTACGCATATTGTTTTGTCCTGCTGCTTTATATTTGTCGAAACACTGCTATGATCTTCTGCAGGAAATGATATCATTGAAGACATAATATTCTTGCAGGAGTACTAAAACTAAATTCAAATGACTGCAATAGTCCAAATGGCAAATGTAGACCAGATTAACCCAGGCCGCAGCCTTCTACCAAAGCAAGGGTAATGTAGAATGATTGGTGTGGGTCGAACCATATTTCCCGGGCAAAAGAGATGTTGCTGGTATGTTAGGCATCAACCCTTAAGGACCTCAATTTCCAGGATACAATCCTCCTATCACAGGGGTCGGCCTGCACGGCCAACTCAGGGGTCCTGAAGGAGATCGCAGGGAGTAGAAATGGGTGAGATGGGAAAAGAACGTCCATTTAAGAGAGAAGACAGTAAAACAGCAGGATAGGATACGGAAAATAGTTGGAAAAGAATATAGCTTAGGACTAGCTTGAGAAAAAGCAACAACTTTACAAATCCCTTGTAGTTCCTATATGAACGTGACATACTGAATCTGCTTTCCTATACAGAGAGAGAAGAATCCAGGATTTCGAGAACAGGCTATTCGAAAAACCCTACATAACAAAATTGACCTAGAACGTCGCTCTGAGGACCGTTCTTCGTAAGACGGTGTGGATCGACGACGAGGTGGACGAGGAAAAACTGGTGAGAAATGTTAAGGAGTGGACTGGTTGTTCCATGTAGGACCTGCTTACTGGGCCTGATAAAGACGGTAAGCCTTATCATCCACTGCATCTTTGCAGCTGCTGTTCTCGACGACCAGCGCCGGTGAACTAACTTAATAGTAAGCTGATACCAATCCAAGATATGAATATGTAAATGAATTACCAATTGAGGAATCGCAGCTAACGTCACAAAAACACTTTAGATTTATCAAGGACTTCTCACTTGTAAATTTTCTGCTGGAAGATTGGTGGATTGTCGTTGATGTCAGTGAGAGCGATGGTGATGGTGCCTGTGGTGCTAAGAGGGGGAGTTCCCTTATCGGCGAGTTTGACGACCATGTAGAGTTCGGGGTCCTTCTCGCGGTCCAGCAGTTCCTTGGCGACGTTGGTAGTGACGTAGCCTGTGTTGGCGTCGATGGCGAAGTAGCTGCCACTGGCGTTCTTGGTGTAGCTATTGAGGATGCTGAAGACCACAGTGCCGTTCTCCATGTAGTCCGGGTCGAACACCTGCACCAGCATCACAGAGGACCCTGTAGACATATGCGAACAGTGTAATTTATTCTTTCCGTAAAAGTGCCACTATGACAGCCTTAGACAGCCTTGAACATAATTATTGTGCTGAGTGGGATTCTGTGGTATCTAGAACTGTTAAATGGAGATACATATTTATTAGGGTGTGAAAGCTATTAACATGAACGTTGGTTTCACATTACATTCATTCATAAAGTACTGAGTACAAAAAATCTTTTTCGTTTAGTGAGCGATGAGCTTTATAGTTTTGGGGGAGAGAGTAAGAAAATATTCAGCACATTTTTTTGTTAATTACAATGCGTAAAGGTTTATGAAATCTTTTTCAAAATGATATATATCTCAAACAGACGTATTGCAGCTTCTGGAATAAATTTTACCGACGACTTTGTCTTGCTCAGACAATTTTAAAACTGATTTTATATCCGGTCTAATTATGATTCTTGCAAAATCATACATCTATTAATGAACCATCTTAAAAGCTGGCCTTGTCAGTGATTAGAATTTCAGGAGAATGTTAACTGTTCTTTAGGTTAGTACAATGTGTAAACGTACTTAATTTAGAACATCTGTGTGCTTAATACAATCTAAAAAAGAAAGAAATATACTTTAGAAATTCAGGGACAATGCATTTTGTATATAATGTAACTACATATACTAGCAAAAGAGGGATGGAGGATGTTGGCTCATGCTAGAGGAAGGAATGGCACAGGGTGACAGCAAACAGACCTACCAAATACTAAGGACTCTCAGCAAGACAGGTCAACACAAGACCTCAGTTATCAAGACAGCAAATATCATCTTCTCATAGAAAAAGCTGCCGTATTAAGCCAATAGACTGAATATGGTAGATACCTGTACAACTTCCAGCTTATAACAGACACTAATATCCTTAAAACATCCTTATAAGAGTGGTGTCCCTTCGCATTTCCGTGTTTTTCTTGAATTTTTAGTGGTTGTAGTACCTGTTGTACCAAGCTCCACCTTTTCCTAACGTCATCGGCATTGTCTGTGACTGTTTACTTGCCTGTGACTTTTCATTTATTCCTCTGATAATATCAACTCTCTTGCCGCCGTTAATCTTCTCTGGCTAACACCACAATTTCTTCATTTTTACAAGTCGACCCTTTAGATCAGTTCCAAACAGTTATGTGTTTCAACATTGTACTCCAATGTCTGCTTTGTGATCATCTGGATATTCTCCTGACTATGTGATCTATGTGTTTGATTATTTATCTATTTTGCAATGACTGTACATCTGTCTGATTGACATTTGGGTCTATGAATGTCATCCGGCATTAGAACGACCTGTCATTCCCATTAACTTTACAGAACCACAGGAATTTTCTGTCGTGCTTTTGCCTGGCTTTGGTTGGGATACCGCGCTATAGAAGCTCACGCCATTATTATTATTAAAAAAACAACGGCCTTAAACCGGTCCGAAGTTTCAAGGGAGGGAGGTCATGGTTGAGGTAACATAACAAATGCCCTTAGTACTCTGTTTCAAAGGAACGTGGAGTAGCCCAAAAATATAGACGGAATCATAGTCGGGTATGACTTTCACGAAAGAGACACACGGGAAAAAAAAAACAAAAAAAAAAAAAACAAAAAAAAAAAACAACAATAACAACCAGCAAACAGTTCCACAGCCTTAGGCAATTCAAGGAAAGTGATCCTGAAAGTAATACAGAATAGCATAAACACCATCAACGCCGAGGAACTGCTAGAACAACAAGATGGCTACTTACAAGCAGGAGCAGAACTTGAACTGTCGTAAGCTGATAGAGAAACATCGGGCTATGGTATGCAGTGGCTACACTGGTCAGAATCTTCACATCAGGTTTACTTCAAGGTAAATCTTTACAAGTTCTTCGTAGTACTAACCTTGCCAAACGAATATATAAATCGTCAACTTTGCTTGCCAACACTGACAGAAGAATCCGGAAATTCGAGAACAAATGCCTGAGAAAGCTGCTCGGGATCTCGAAACATTTTACGAAGCACGGTCACCACACTCATAGGACATTAGAATCCCCTATTCGCAAAGAAAAAAGAGGTGTACACTGGCCTCATGACCAAGCACGCCAGTCTGTCGAGGACTTTCCTTCAAGGTACCTTGGAGGTCGACGCAGAGGTGGTCAGAAGAAGAACTGACTTAAACATGTGAAGGAGCGGACTGATCATTTTCTCTTGAGCTGCCACGTGCTCTCCCAAACGGCCAATATCAGCCGAGATTAAAAAAAAAAATGAGTGGACAGTCGGTTTTATTACTGTTGGGCATTCATGAATTTCTAAGGCGAGCCATGCCGAGGGTCCGGCAATATACGTCAACAAATATAATACAAATGGATCACATCAACGTCGAGTGTCTGAGAAGAACAGAACAGAAATCAACTTACCTTTTTCTGAATTTTCGTTCACGCTGCCTACTAGCGAGCCGTTGATGAACTTGGGTTCATTGTCATTGATGTCTAGAGGCAGGACCGAGACAGAGGCGAAGCCACTCAATGGATTTGTCAGCTCGTCTGTCACCTGCACATCGACGATGTAGGTGTCACGCCCATTGGGCAGGTCACGGTCGAGTTTGTCGATGAGGAACAGCTGTCCCGTGGTGCTGTCGATTCTAAAGAAGCTCAGTAGCGATGTGCTGGTGATAGAGAACTGGAATTTGTTTGGGCGGTCCACGTCTGCGTCTGTTACGTTAAACTGAAAAATGCACACAAACGGACACACGGACACACGGACATACACACGCGCATTACATAGCATTTTACAGCTTTTCAAGAAAAATGTGTCTTCTGCTTGCTGACCCCATTTTTTTCTTAGCAAGTCCTTTGCATGGTTCATTTTACCTACACCTTTCAGAGATCTTGTTACAAAATTATTATGGAAAATACATTAACTCAAGCACACATCTTCTTTAGGCACAAACACAGACAACCTCCACCACCACCACACACACACCAGAACACACACACACTCAGAGATTGGTACAAGAACAGTAGTAACATGGTGTGTTACTTGAAATGAAAGACGAAGGTCTTTATGCAGTAACTGGAACTGACTAGCGATAGAACGATGGAATAAATTAACAGTCGGAAGACAGAAACTAAAAGATAAATGGAAATAACGAAGGGATGAAGAAAGAAAGCTTGCAGAGAAGATGCGGTAAGGCAGGTCTTCCCAGTTAGCGGCTCCCATTAAATTCTCTTACAGCAGGCGCCCTTCATACCTGCAGCAGAAGCCTTGGGTTGTTCCTGACGCTATCGTCTTCTTCAACGACATTTCTGATGGTGAACGACGAGGGAGATAAGACGGGACTGTTGTCATTGACATCCGTAACAAGCACATTGACTGTCGTAGTCGCTGAATGTAATCCATCAGAAGCTCGCAGTTTTAGTTGAAAAAACTAAAAAAAAAGTGAATGATGGGCTTAATAGTCAAATAGTGGATAATGAGTGGCGTTGGATGGTAGATATTAACATTATGAAATGGTTATGCGCAGTCTTTAGTTTTTATTTATAGGAAGGGATTTTTTCCCTCTTCTTACGCTAAAGAATTATTTTAAAATCGTAGCCCCTGTCGCTCTTTTTTTTGAGGTTTTAGAATCAACGTTCTGATGCATTTCGTTCCAATGTTGGCTGTACATAATATACCGCTTTTTGTGTGTGTCTACAACCGACTTCCCTGCCCAATCCAGGCCTGGTCAGTCTGTCTGTCTGTTAACAACTAGCTCTCTCACCCTGTCATTGTTCTCGTAGTCAAGTTTCCGCACCAGAAAGAGACCCCCATTGCCTTCTCTCACACCAAATGTTGGAATCTGTCCGTTACCAGAATCAATGAAATAAGACAGTCTATTACTGTCCGCTGAAAATGGAAAAGGAAAATCGGTTATGTATAAGAAAAATTAAAAAGAAAGAAAGAGAAATAATACTAATAATAACAACAAACAAGCAAACAACAAACACAAAGATCCGGGTACAACAAAACAGAAAACCAAGATTGGGTGCAGGAAGAACAAAAAATGGAGAAATTAAATACAGAAGTGGAAAAGCAAATGAATACTAACAAGTAGAGATCAAAGAAGAAAGATTACACACAGCTGCCGTGAGCTCCAGCTGTAAGATAATGCTAGAAGAAAAGAAGAAAGATTTACTTACAACTGTCGGGATCTTTAGCCGTAACATAAGGCTCGATGAGCGTGTTGAGGTTAAAGTCTTCAGGCACTGTCAGGTTGTACACACTTTGTTCGAAGTATGGAGGGTTGTCGTTAACATCATTGATGAGAACTCTGACAGTGACGGAACCTGCGACAACAAACACATAATGACTAGTGATAACCTTGACACAGCTGGGCAAATGCTGGCGGTACTTTAATCATATTTTCTACATTATAATTAAGGGTATCAAAACAAACACGATACGGGAATGTGGCAACAAAGAGAGTAATTGGTGTCAACGTAACATGTCTTTACTCCCTTCATTGTCATCCAATGGTATGCTATTCTTATGAGCTCCTGACGCCCGAAGAAAAATACCAGAAGCGACACGTCAGCGTGTACAGGTAAAATAAAACATACAGGGTGCATATATTTGTGTGTGTGTGTGCATTTGTGTGTGCTCGCGCGCCGAGATGGATTTACTGATTCGCATAACAGTGACGTAGAGACTAAGCGATACAAAATTATAACCTGCACGAACGCATCTACCTACCTTAGTCCTATGAATATGTGAGTTTTATGTCAATACGTATAGGTGTCACGCCTACCTGTAAGTTATGTCTATACGTACGTGCGTGTCAAACCTTCATGTATATGACATTCATGTCAGTTCCCACGTGTATATGTTTGCATATATTGTCTCTACCTGAATTTGGATTAGGGGCGACGCTTGGATACGCTGAGGGTGCCCCGTCCTTAGCGATGACGTTTATCACGTATAACTCTTTTGCCTCGCGGTCGAAGGATCGTTTGGTTTTCAGAACCGCAGATCGGTCATCTTTCCGGACGAGTTCGAAGTCCATGTTGTTAGTGCCGTTGTCGCCGGCAGAGACCTCAAATGTCAGCTAAGAACAAAATAAATACAAATTTAAACAGAAACGACCGAATTAGAAAAACAAACAGCATATAATGTGCTCTTTGGAACCATTCACTAACATACTCATCATAGTCAACTCCACCCACACGAAACATGGATACAATCACACATTTGCGTGCGACACCATTCTTTATATCTCGCACGCACACAGATACACAAATACACACTCCCCCCCCCCTCTCTCTCTTTGCAGAACAAATATAGTTTATCGACACACACAATATCAGTTATAAATACACAGTAGAAGAAATCATTAGCAAGATGGCATGTGTGTAAAAGTCCTTTTTGTTGACATGCTAAAGCACTATAATGCTTTATTACATAAATCTTGAGCGAAAACCAATATGACAAAGTAAAGTATGCTGCATGTAAGGCTGGTAGATTGAACTCTAATTCCAATAGAAGCTGCTCGAAATAAAGATCTTGGCAGAAGATACCTTGCTAAAATCTGGAGTGACGTCCAAGTCCTGGCCGGTAATAGTCAGACATTCTTGCCCCTGCTCCATGTTCTCGGTCACCGAACCCTGGAAGCGGCCATCACTATCAGTTCCAACGAAAGTCGGCCGCTTGTTGTTAGCATCCAAGAGTTGTACTACAGGGTTGATCTCAGTGGACAAGGTCACCGAACCATAATTCTAAACAGTACAGACAGGCACAGTTTATGACAACGTGACCTAATTTCTTTTACATATGTCGATAGACAATTAGCGATGTAGACATACTTGGTAGATATGACGTGAACAGTTTACAAAGTTTGCAAAATTCCCATTTTGTATCCGTGAGCACCAATCTCACTAAATAATGTAAATAATGGCTCCGATCAGACTGGTAACATTAGGGAGACTTTCTAGTAATGCAATAATTATAGTATTGGTGGTGAGTCATTCTCTTTTTTAATTTTGGAAAATATGATTCATTTGGTAATACAGTGATACCTCGGTTCTCGAACATAATTCGTTCCGGGAGGACGGTCGAGAACCAAATTGTTCGAGAACCGAAGCAATGAAACCCATAGGAAATAATGGAAACTGGATTAATTCGTTCCAAGCCCCAGAAAATGCCTATTTACTGGCCTAATTTGTATATAATATGTAGAAAAACATGAGTCTCAACAAGAAATAAGAAATAAAAGTGTATTTATTAAAACAAAAAAAAAAAATGTACAGTACAGTACAGTAAATTGTGTTTCATTTACTGTACCTGTACCAAACTTTATGGCAGGAGGGAATGAATGTGGAGGGAGGAGGGAAGGGGGATGGTTATTGTTTTGAAGGGGAGTCCTCTTCAATAAAAACAGAGGGTAACTGCTCTTCCGGTGTTTCTGTTCTCTGTATCTTTTGCTGAGGAGAATCAGAATCTTGCTCTGCAGTTGCTTGTCTGATTTCTTTACGGAAGAATTTGTCAATTGTTTGCTGTTTTTTTCTCCTTTGCAAAATTTTGCGGAAAGTGGACATAACATTGTCATTAAAAATGTTAACTGCTCTATTTGCTACCACTTTATCAGGGTGATGTTGTTCAACAAAATTTGCGATTTCTGCCCATTTTGCACACATTTCATGACTCTCTCCACAAAAACGTGACTTTCTCTCTCTCTCTGCACTCACACTGATGACGCAAGCAAGGCGCGCTGGGCCGAAATGAACGCCATTCGGCTCAACTCGGCTCATCTCGGACGTTCGGATGTTCGAGTTCCAAATATTTGTTCGGATTCCAAGACAAAATTTTCTCGAATTTCCTGGTCGAATACCGATTTGGTCGAAAGTCAAGGCGTTCGAGAACCGAGGTATCACTGTATTATACAAATATGTCCGAATTCTTAAGAGTTTTAATTATTATACAGAAACAAAATTTATGTATAATATTTAATTTTGAAAAACTGTAATGGGACAGGTTTTGTAAAATATTTGGAAAGCTATTGGCAGTCGACCTATTGTTGACTGATGTGAGTTTGTACATGGATATCTGTGAATGATGGATAATTGATACTGTCTTTTTAACTAAGAGATACAGAGTTTTTTATGCTTTAAATTTTCGTTTTGTTTGTAATAATTTTAGAATTCGCCGTGGCAAATACATTAATTATTGAACTCTTTTTTTTTGCATATATTGTCAATTTGTAATACCACCCTATAGTAAAAGAACAAAACTGAAAATAAAAATCGTCGGTGAATCTCGTGTGCATCTTTTACCAGACAGCGCAGGCGAACGATGTGACTTTGCTTTATCTCGAAGTCGAAGACGCCGTTGGAGTAGACGGTGGCCTTGTTGGGGGAACTGTCGGACTTCCTGATATAGAAGAACGGTGAAGTGTCGTAGGTTCCCGAGTTGGCATCGGCGAGCTGGAAGTCCACGCGCGGGTCGTCTATGTTTGAGTTGCACGTGATGTCTTGGATAATGGGGACACCTTGTGCCGCCATTTCACTCACCTGGTGAGAATTCGAATATGAAGCATACATGAAAAACAATAGCGATTAACTCTTTTAATTTAATGGTTGTTACTTCAGAAGAGTAATTGTAGAGGTCTGGTAACTTCCGGCTCTTCTTTTGCCTGGTTTACTTTTCTCGGGCCTATAGGGGGTGCAGAGAGGGAATTCTTTACGCCACACTGTGCAATTTATGTTTGGATGCAGTGTTCTCGGCTATCCCCTTTTCCCACTTCCTCAACGTGATTAAAGTATAATGCTAAAAATAAGATATGTAACCAATTAACAGCGGCAACTGAGATGATGATTTGAAATACACATCAGAACAGTGTGCACACACACACACAAATGTATCGATATACAGAGATCACGAATGAAGGTAGGGGGTTCCTCTCCTTTTAGAATATTCAATATATTCAGGACAGTGCGGGCTTGTGTAATGGCAAAAGGGAAAAGTTCTACTCACAGTGTACACCATACCCGTGTAGTTCTTGTCAAAGCTGGGCGGTTTGTTGGAGCTGGTTATGACGTTCACAGTAACTGAAACTGTGCTGTTAAGTGGGGATGCACCCTTGTCCTTTGCCATCACTCTCAGACTGTACTGAGTCTTCTGCAGAAAAAAAAACCGCAATAAAATAACATGAATGCAAAGCACATAAAGCACAAGGCATGAATACAAACTGAAAACGGTAAAGTAATGAATACAAACAGTAGAGATACATGCACTGCTGAATTGGGAAAATAAACTGACTTCCTGCCTTTCTTTTGAGGTTTTTAATTATAAAATAAGACATAAATTTAATGGGTTTTTCCAAGTGGCGGATACATATATGTGTGAGCAGACAAGAAAAAAAAAAAAGAAGTTGGATATATGTGTGTGCACATACCTGTATTTAATTTCCATTTATTACAGGTACTTTCTGAAGGGATAGAAGTACACTGTTATACCTCGATCGATCCATAAGCACTTCTAGTTCTAAGGCCTAACTTTGCCCACCCACCCCATCCACAAATAGTACCTATAAGGAACGCACGTACCCTGGCAAGAGCTTAGCCTGTCCTACAGCATAAAATCATAACGAAATCAAATGCCAACCTAGACACTGCTATCTCACCAGCAG
Source organism: Pomacea maculata (assembly GCA_004794325.1). NCBI lineage: Eukaryota > Metazoa > Mollusca > Gastropoda > Architaenioglossa > Ampullariidae > Pomacea > Pomacea maculata. The sequence continues at coordinate 1,222,797 of SRHC01000548.1, read as the reverse complement.
AAAAAAAGCCATAACCAACAAATAAACCAAACCTGGCAGTACTGACAGAAACAGGACAGAAAGCTATAGAATAAATCACTAAGGAAACTGGATAACATAACCATTTACATATTACATAGGAGAAAAAATCCCAGAAAGCCAAATAAACTAGTGCAGAGCAGGATGAGGAATAAGGGTACCAGCACACCATACCACCAGTGCAAGCTTAGCAGGTCTCATAAATTAACAACAGGTAAAAGGGGCACTAACACAGTTCACAATGCAGACTTGTCAAACACAACAGAAAAAAGAGGGCACAAGCAAGAGTAGACAACACCTGTGGCGCCACAAAACAGCGACCCTCCCTCACACCTCCAAAATCCTTCCCTTACTTCGTCCACCTCCCCCATAACCACATTCCCCCAAAATCCCCATCCCCCACAGTGCAAAATCCCCGCGAGGTGAAAGCACTTTCCCTTCCAAAACAAACAACTATAAACTTTAAATATTCGCCACTATACTTTATGGGCGTATCTGATTTCATGTTAACCATTTTTGTTTAATAATATCTATTTAAACTGGGTTTTTTTTCTGTTGTCGGTTGTTTGCGCACGCGTGTGAAAGACGTTATCTGTGTGGGAGAGTGCGGACGTGCGAAATCGGGTGGAAGCGACAGAGTAGAAGTCTAGAGTCTAGAAAGTGAAACAAACACAGCATAGCACTAATTGAATAAGAGCAATAAGCTGAAAAACAGAGAAAACAGTTAATTAGTATTTTGCTGCTTGTAAATAACATTGTTTCTCACCCCTTGCTGAAGCTGTTTGTCAAGGTAGATAAAACCATTGGACGAGATGATGCCAAAGGTGCCGTTAGAGCTATCGAGGAAGGAGTATTCGACCTCAGCGTTAACACCTGTGTCGTTATCGTAAGCACGGACTGTCAGGAAAGTTGTTCCAACCCTGGTGTCAATGGTTATGTTGGAAATATACTGGGCTTTGTCAAACTTTGGCGCGTTGTCGTTGATGTCCTGCACTTGTAGTCTGAATGCACACCAGCCTTGCAAGGAAGGATTCCCACCATCCTCAGCATAAACAGTCACCTGTGGTCATCGATCACGTTTACAATAAACGATGTGATATGGTGAAAATATATCACTTATAAAATATTATTATTTTAAATCTAAATTTTACAAAACGACAAAGTTGTTTTCGTAAACTGAACCAAAAAGGTAAACAAAACAACATGAAAAACGGAAAAGGGGAAGGATGTGGTAATAAAATTTGGGAAATACAAAAACGACAGACCTGAATATACTTCTCCATGTTAGACGCCTCTCTGTCGATTCTCCCTGACACATAAATAGTTCCGTTGGTGGGTACGATTTTCAGGTATTGTTCAGGGCGGACGAGAGTGTAGGTCAGTCTACCGTTAAGGCCTCTGTCTGGGTCCGTAGCAGAAACCTAAAAGAATGATTCAATAATCGTAATTTGGAGTTGTAACCGGAACAACTTTAATTCGATATGCGCATTTACGAACCCACAATCTTATTACAAGGAAGCACTAAGACGCGCATATGTACACACGCACGCACCCTTACCCCAACACAAAAGCACACAAATGTATGGCACCATCTACCTGTATGACAAAAGAGTTGTTCGCAGATTCTTCAAAGACGTTAGACAAATCGTAGGCTGAGCAGTTGGTGAAGGTGGGCTTGTTGTTATTGGCGCCCATCACCTGAATAACTATATACGTCGTGTTGCTTAGTGAGGTGACACCACCACAGCACGAGCCGTCATCCCTGGCCGTGATGTTCAGCACAAACTGGTAGTCGTCCGTTGTGAACGCTGACTGCAGCGTGATAATCCCAGTGTCTTGTGCCAGACTGAACTTGCTCTGGGGCACTGTTGGGAATAGAGTCAACAAGAGGTACAAATGTTGGTCGCAGAAAACGAAGAACTGTTGGTGAGGTCAGCAGATTCTTTCCAGCATTCAAATGTTTTCCTATTATTCACACAAGTACAGATACGCTTGCAAATACTAACAGGTTCGAACGATGCAGGCACATGACTCACTAACGAAAAAGGACTTTCGAAAGAAAGTTGACAAGATGGAGTAAGGTTTCATAATGGCTATTCATTTTCCAGGCTATCCATGATTATTAGGCGCAGCCTCATTAAAGTACTCAGGACAGAGCTAAGTTATCGGTCTGGACGGTCTGACTGTTATTTACAGACTAAACACGAAATCCAGCCGTCGCCGTCATGTAACGGTAACTAGAAAAACTGAGCACCAGAACGAAAATAAAGTGCCCCACAATGGAAGAAACGAAGTCACACGTCGGCTCATAAAACAGTACAGAAACAGCCTAAAGCCCTAAAATGTCTTTAGACGAATAAATAAATGGAAGAATATACATTGTAGCCAAAAGTGGGTTGGCAATAAGATGAACAAGTTAAAAAATAACAACCCCCCCAAAAAAAAACCAACAACAAAAAACAACAAATAGTGGATATAGAAAAACAAAACCAAAGTGCCAGCCTCAAAATAAAAGACCGCTCCCTATTCACCGACCTGTGAAAGAGTAGCGGACCCTGTCTCCGTCGAGGTCGGTGGCCTGAATCTGCGCGATCACCGAATTGACCGGAAGTCCCTGCGCCACTGTGAACGTCTTGCCGGGTTCATTGGTGAACATAGGCGCCTCGTCATTAGTGTTTCGAACAAACACCCGCGCGCTGGTGGTGCTCGTTCTGGATGTTGGCTTCCCTTGATCAGCAGCCACCACAACGAAGTCATAATAATGGTTGGGTGTTCTGTCGTAGTCAAGGCGCCTGAAAGTAATAAAAAGTATTGAAATTATAAATCTACAGTAATATAGACAAACAACTACATCTTCTCCTTGAATATGAAACATTTCTACAAGTGTGGATAAAGGTTTCTCATCGGCCAGTAATTTTCTGAGCAGGTTATTTGTTTGGGTTCTGTCGATTCGCCAAACAGTCCCGCAGCTTCCGCAGGGTTGTCAAGGAGAGTCAACGATGTCAAGGACTTTTTACTCTAAGGTTGACCATACTGAAAAGCAGGTTCGACACCTACCCCAGAGTGCTATAGTGATGAACTTGCAGCAAACTGTGAGTTAATTGTTCCCCATTTAAACTCATCTGTCTTCTAATGTTTATCTATAGATTAACACATTCTTGTAATCTGCAAACCGCACATTAAGACCTCAGAGATCTTCATATTCCCCCTCCAAAGGCGATAGTCCTGCTTACTGTTTGACCGACATGATTCCCACATAGGAGCCGTTCCTTGTCACTGTCGTGATGGAGAAGTCCTGGGTATCCCTAAGGCTGTAGGTGATCATGGCGTTGGTACCCGAGTCTCGGTCGGTGGCCTTTACTGTAATATACAAAGATCAGTTGAAGGTCACTACAGGCACAGGTTATGGTTCTGTAGGTGAACTCCTTGATCTCGATGAATACTACAGTACAAAGTTCTTGAAAAAAAAACAAAAACAACCCAAACTGGATAAACATTTCCGATACTACCATTTTAAGTGTCGTGTTAGTCATTCAAGACTTACCACAGGTTGACATGGTCATCCACATACACACAGAAAGTATAGAAAGAGGCAAAGAAAGGAGAAGGATGAAGAGGAAGAAATACCGAGAGCTATTGGAAACACTTTTGCTCACGGTCATAACAACCTCACCCCCACAAAAACAATGATACATAGGTACTATCATACCTTCTAGTATAGAAGTGCCTACAGCTGTGTCCTCCGGTACTGTGGCCAAGTATCGTGACATTTCAAACTCAGGGCTGTTGTCATTTATATCTACAAGCCTGATCAACACCTACATCAGACAGAGGACTAAACTAAAAAGTGTTCAAGACATTCAATCTAAAGGTCTAGTGGTAGGCTATGATAAATCTCTTGTCAAACGGATTCAAAGATTGCCTGGCACCACAATCATCACCATTTGCCAAATCTGTCAAGTCATGGTTCAAACATCAATCTATGGTTGATTGGAACGATTTATTAGGCAACACTTCAATGACTTTAACTGCAAGGTGGAACATGACATTGAAAGAGTGCCCCTTACTCTTCTATATTTTATTATTAAAGAACATCCAGAGAACTAAGATTTTAAAAAATATATTAACCCTTTATAAAATTCTAGCTCTACTCACAGACTTACATAGTGAGTTAAATAAAAGTGTGAAAATAGCAATACATTTGGTTGGTATGTGAGAATATAAATTAAGACACGACAAAGACCACAATTTTGGAAACTACAGTTAGTAATTGAAACTTATACCTGTGAAAAGAAACTATGGAACGCATTTTGTGTTCGGTTGGACTGCGTACAGCGAAAGCAGGCGAGATACTTACTGTAGCCGAGCTGGGGAAAGTAGTAGTCCCCACAACTTGCACAGCCCTCACAGTCAGCTGTACTTGTGGAGACGGAGCTGTCTCGTAGTCTATCGTCTGTAAAAACACAAAAAAACAGTGTTTATAACTGTAGATAATAATAATAGCTAATAACGAAAGTAAACACATAATAAATAATAATGAAACTAACAAGCAATATTGAAAAATAAACAGACCAGACAAGCATACAAAAAAATAATGTTACTATGTAGGAAAAGGAATCAACATTACTTTTATGAGAAAAGTAACTACAGTGACTACGTTTAAATCTGTCTTACAATAACAACTACCTGTCATGGGAAGTTTTGAAAAAACATAAACATATAAAGAGAGAGAGATGTGTTAAAAATGAATTAGGTTAGAGTCAGGCTAACGTTTTTGCTTGTACAGCACACGGGTACCCATAACATGGATATCGCAATGAAATATTACTTGGAGACTTTTGACGACTCCATCACTGTCAACCGTGAAGTCGGAGGAGGGTTGGCCGTTGGAGTTGACCAAGCTGTAGGTAACTGGTGACGGCTGGAACAATTTGGTCTCTATTTTAAGCGGCACATTGCCGTCTGGTTGGGTGTATACCCTGTTAAGGACAGAGAGAAATGCTTGATTACTCTAACGACTGATGAGTTGGTTCTGAGATGTTTGTATTGTTGTCACTGTTGATTTGTGATATCTCTCTCTCTTGCACTTCCTTCCAGCCTTCAGGGATAGTGCAAAAGCATGTGTGGTTTTTATTTCTGAGAAGTTTCTAGTCTTTATTTCGTAAGCGTTACTTAGATAATAACTATCATCCCCATCATCATTATCATCATCATTACGAAAATATCTCTCCTTGACGGGAAAGTTTAAAACATTTACACCCCCCCCCCCACCCAAAAAAAAAAAAAAAGAAACCAAAAAAAAACAAAACAAAAACAAAAACCAAACAACCAAACAATCAAACAAAAAACCAAAAACCAGTGTGCCTACAGAAGTACAAATTCATTGCACACAAGCACCGTACAACTCATTATATCATATATATATCTATATGTTGAGGGACGGAAAACAAATGCAACTTTACAAGCAGAGTGATCACAGAGGGTTTCTCTGGTGCGCCGAAAATAAAGCTGAAAGCTTGGTTCAACACTCGCTGCAGTTTTTAATCATGGCCCCCTCATTTCCGTGCAAGCCGAAAAATATCCTTACTCAATATCTGCTCCTCTGTGTGTGTTTTGAGAAGTGGAAGACAGACCGAAGTAAAAACAAAGAAGAAAGTGAGAAAAAAAATTTCCCCTACATCTGTAGCGGTTGGTTGTTTTCTTGTGCGTAGCCCTCGTAAAGAAGCTCCATGAACTGCGGGGGGCGAAATCCTACCAACACGCTGACCGTCGTGGTTGTGGGGCTGGCCGTGGCGTCATTGTTATCCTTAGCCGTGACGGTGATGGAGATATCTTGACCCTGCGGGAACTGGGCGCTACCCACAGTGCGAATCTCACAAATGCGAGCTCCACTAGGGCCGACCTCGTTCAGAGTGAACTGACTTCTGAGGTTGCTCGGGTTCACTGGACAAATAATAATCACCGTAAACTTTATTCAGATTTCAAAGTTTAATTTTAAGCCAAATTTAATTTATAATGTAATAGTACAGAGACCAGGTATGATAGTTAAATGTATAAAGTAAATAATAAATAACAGTTTTGTACAGAAGCACAAATCTACTCATTCCTAAGTATACTGCACACGCATAAGAAGCACGCACGTAAAGTATGCTTATTGTATCTCAAATGCTGCGTAAAAAAAATGGAAAAAGGTTAATGTCGTCTATGAGACTTTTTCTGTTTATGTAGTTGTGGGTGGGTGTGTTTTGACGTGAAGCCACATTTCGGGGTCAGCTTTCTTTTTTTTTCCAAGGCGGTGCCTATTTCCTCTCCCTATGGAGTCAGGTACCGATTCCTCAGAGCTGGGTCGAGTTGGGAAAATTCGCTTCGTCACACAGGTATAGTATCAAATTAGAGTTCTTTCTGGTTCGAACGCCAGTGCTCTAATCACTCGGCTACTACGCAAATACTGTTATCTTTATGTATGTTTCGAGAGTGGTGGTCTCTCTCTCACACACAGAGAGAAGGATTCGTTTATTTCCACAAATATCGCACTAGGAAATTGATATGACAAATACCAAGAACACAAACATACACACACTCTTGCTGGCGCCACAACTCGCACTAATATTTACAAACCCAAACGATTATTTCTTCCTCATACACATGCAACACACACACTATCTCCCTTCCTAGCTTACATTCCATCCTTTTCTCACTTTCTTTCACATACACTACTATACACTACCCACACATTTCAAAGTCACCATACATACCAGAATATATGCAAGAAGACACATATAGATGCTTGCACTATGCATAACCCCACATAACCCCAACAGAAGACGAGAAGACACATTGAGCTATTTTAAGTCCTGACACGAACTATGGCGGAGTTCAGTTAGGTTATTGCTTCGACTTCGAGTTCTGGCCCTGGTGTGTCTGTATGTCCAGAGAGCATGAGGTAGAACAGGCCATTGGTCAAAGGGGATGCATCAGCTATAATCTAGCTACTCCTGCACAGACTGCATTGGGTGTAGATTGTGCATGTAGGGGTAGGTTACAACCAATACTTCTGTTAGCTACACGCACCACCCGGTCGAGTAGGACTTTATGCCTCCGCGTGGCGAACCATACCAGTGACTGAGAATGTCAGTGCGCTCTTGATCACCGGGTGGTAAAACTAGACCAGAATCTCCCTTTTAGGACAAGTTTTTTTTCAGCTGGCACAGGATGTAAGGCGTTGTTATGTCTGCTTGATAATCGACATTATACTGCTTTCCCAATTGATATTATTGGATCCCAGAAACCTGAAATGATCGACCTGCTCCATGGCCTCGCCGTTGATAACGAGAGGCTCAACAGGATCTCTTTTTCTGCGAAAGTTAGCCATTATCTTTTGGGTTTTCGAAACGTTGAGCTGTAAACCATTTTCACTGCATCAAAACACCAGGTGATCCACTTCCTGGCGGTACCCAGACCAGCCACTGTGGTGTCATCAGGAAACTTCACCATCCGAATTGATTCGTGAGCTGAGACACAGTCGTTGGTGATAAAGGAATAGGAATGGCGAAAGGACGCAGCCTTCTGGTGTGTCTGTGCTCAACAGAATGCTGGAGAGGCGATCGTTGACGCTTACCTTTAGGGGTCGGTGCAAGAGGAAGTTAAGGATCAAAACACACTGACTGTAAGAGAGCTCAAACCCTGGAAGTTTATCAGAGGGTTTTTGCGGAATGACAGTGCACGTGTTGTCAAAGGAATCCTTATTAATTCTTATGTTATACAAGTGTGATTACTACATGTCTAAGAGTGTATTAATCAATAGTAAACTATGTACGCCAGAGGATTCTTAATTTCCTCATCTTTTAAAACATTCCTTGACAAAATGTCAAATAAGTCATATATACATATTAAGATGTATCTGCAAACAAACTTATGTTTAAATGGTGTGTATGTGACTGGGTGGGTAGGCGGGAGGGCGTGTGCCTGCGTGCACGTGTTCACACCTGAAGTCAGGCTGTACCCAACAGAAGCTCCAGCATCAGGGTCCTGGGCCTGGAGTGAGATGACCAGAGTGTCCTGGGGAGCGATGGTCGTAAGGGTGGCCTGGTATGGCTGGGGTTTGGTGATGAAGACCGCCGGCTCGTTGACATCCGTGACGTTGATTCGGGCACGGATGACGTAAACATCTGCCGGGAGCAAAGGTTAAATGACATGAAGTGTCACATACGTCACATGAATCTGGTCGTTACCTGTTCAGGTAATATTATAAGAACACTCGACAATGAATCTCTCTCGTTCACACACACACACATACGCATGGGCACACACGCTTTGCTCAATTGTTTTCGTTCCCGTCAACTATTTCATACTTTATCAGTAGTTAGGTTCTGGAGCTTATGCAGTCGCAACAGCACAAATACAATGACGACGTAGTAAATGAGTTGGCTTCCTTCGGAAGCCATGAACGTTCGTTCCTTAATGTGGAAGATCAGCGAGACATCGCGGTGTTTTCGATTATCTCAAATCTCAGCGCACGCATATTTTTTTTTCTCCAGAAAGGCATTATTGCAGCAGCTATCGAGGACACAACCTAATTTTACAAGATATGGGGAAAGATGATAATAATAATCGATAAACAGCTTACAGTTGTCTTTCTCTGAACACTTTTAGTTGTGGGAGAAATAAATGTGCCGAGAATTCTTATTTGATATTACAGTAATGTGGCAACTTTTACCACTAGCATGTATCCTCAGTCGAAAGTCATGCACGTAATTAGCACGTGATGCTCTCATGTTCTATTATTAACATCACCCTTTCCTTCCCTCCAGTCCCAACGGTATGCACCTATTATTGTGTATATTTATATATATTCGCAGCTTCTGCTGTCCTTTTTTTAAAAAAATATGTAGCACACATGAAAGTAAACAACTATGATGATGAAAGAAAAATGTTGACAAACGCTGGCCGTGTCCAGTCAAAATACGTGCTTAGAGCGAGGGTGTGAGTACAAGAATTATGTCATGTAAACATCCCAAATGTTGCAGTTATTCTTTCTTACTCTGAGATGTTCGATTGCGATTTGAAAGAGAGAACACTGCTGAATGCTAAACTGAACCCATTAGCCGGGCAAAGGAATGCGGCACTCTAACCTGCGAAGCCTGCGGTCCCGCTAGCAGTGAAATCAATGAGATAGAGAACATACATGGTTAAGGATTATGTTTATGTCATCGCCAGTCAAGGCAAACACTTATCAGATGCTGTAAGCATCGTGACCTGACCGCCAAGTAAGCCACCCCTTAAGACGGCGTGCAAAAGTAAGCCGTTATGACCGTTATGGTGACATCACACAAAATTCCTTCGTTTGCCCGTTGGCTGTGGAAATTCAAAGTACATGAATATAGAAGCAATCCCGCCCAGTCACGTCACGACGGTGAGAATGGCGGGCCTTGTTGGCTGCCGTGTCTATCCATGTGCCCACCGCAACGACCGGTACCAGTCAAAGGACGAATGAATGAAAAGAATTGTACGATCTATTACGGATGCTTTTATGTAAAGCGTTCAATTTTAATTCTCTGCTTATTAACGTTGATATTCTATTTTCTCACTTTTATTTTATGTGTAACAAGCAGTTACATGTATTTTAAGAGTCTTCTAATCCCTTAAGTGTTTCTTCCCTGCGGCGAAATATTTATGGAGCAGAGGCTTTTCTAGGGAACTATTAACATCTCTAGTCATTGTCCCTGTCTTAAGAGTTGTCTATATTTATATATTCTATCTCATTAAAACTGTTTAAGAGGCATTGATAGCGGTACCGTGCGAGGATATGTGTGGTTACTGTGAAATTGAATCCTGTTCCTCTTTTTCAAAGAACTACTAAATGTTACCTACAACAGAGTTCCCCGAGTCGGTCATTGGTCTCCTCTCATCCCGCTGAATCTATTATGCTTACTTCCGCATACCCAAGGAATGAGTAAGAAATCAGAGAAAAGGGTAGGGGTTAAGAAAACCAGTATGGTTGTTTTTGTGAAGTCGTCGATGACTCTCCCTTGAAGCCAACACATAAACTTATAGCTATAGTCTTCACAATGTTCACCGTGTGCGCTCGCGTGGGTGAAGATAAAATTATCCCTATATATATAATTCAAACTAGCCCGCAACAGTTAAAACCGGTGTGTCATCGCGACTCTGTTACTCAGTTCGCCAGTTTAAAGGCGAAGGAAAAATGACCCGGATGTTTTCTAATTCCCGACATTTTATTTTCGTAGCCTGTGGCTGACATCACTAAGGTTGGCACGGAGAGGGTGACGATTGATTTTTTTTTTTTAATTCGGGTAAATTTGGGGATAGGTTCCTTGTCGTTTGAGACTGGCGTATTCAGATTTCTAAATCTTCATGCCTTGCTCGAGCTTCAGCTTTAGTTTGTGTGTGTGTGTGCGCGATATTGTATCTATTATGAATATATAAATGCATGTACTAATGTACACGAGTACCCAGGTGTTTTTGAGTAAGCTTACTGCAAATGTACTAAGTTAAAAAATTTTCTTATTTAGAAAGATATGTTTGTACTTCTCAAAATAAGAACATCAAAGGATGCGCGCGTGCGTGCGAATAACATAAATCCGAAAGACCCAAGAATTCCATGCACACACTGAATAAGTCAGAAGTGCAGCAGGTCACCATCAACGAAGAAAACAAAATCTGCATTCAACGACATCCGATTTGTTGCCATAGAAAAAGCAAGGCCCAGTGAAATCGCCTTCTACTATGTACAAACCTTAATAGACCAGCAGTTTTACGTTGTCTGTTCTTCCCTAGAGATGTTTAACCCTCTATCCTTGCCTCCAGACATGACTAGGAATCCACCTTTGCTCAATATGTTCTAATTTTTGTTCATTAACATTTTTGATTCTTGACAATGAATCTATTGCTAGTATGCCAAGAGGCTTACCATAACCAGACAACACAATTCTGAACTAAATCATGCGTGAAACTACATACCAGTCGAGTGACTCATAATCCAGACGCGAAAACGATGCACTAAACCTCCATATTCAACACCATGGAGAAGCTTTTTCTCTGCTCGGGAAAAGTTTTAAATGAATAATCAACGCAGATTTCTGCTGTTTGGCGAACATCGTCAATGCTTGCACAACGATAATGATAAAACAGTAAAAGGAGAAAAAAAAAAAACAAAACTGAGACGAAACACAGGACATTGACATTTTTTCTTTGAAGTATTATTCTTCTTCTTTAACATAATCACCGCCATTTTATAATTTACTATTTTGTGATGTTATACTAAAGATATCATGAAAAGGGATGGATCACAATACTTGTAAGATATATAGGTATACTTAGCACAAATATTGACATACAAGTGTTCCACTCGTCATACTCACCCACAGACCCACACACCCGAAAGCATCAATACCTTACAACTACTGTCCTTTTCACTTAATCCACCCTTAAGCTAAGCCATTGCTACCTTTGACTTACCCGCTTGGTCAACAGTACTCGTAGCGTTAACAACTATTGTGACGAACTTCGTTGTCTCATAATCCAGAGAATTTGCCGATATCCAGTTGAGTGTTCCCGTGCTGGACAGGGTAAACAAGCTGCTGTCTACGGATGAGGACATGAGCATGTAAGTCCTCGATACATTCCGAGGCACGTAGTTAGCAAACGACAGCACCTGACCCGCCTGGTTTTCGCTGAATTGAACGCTGACTTCTGGAATGTCCGTCACTGCTCGCCTCTGCCGAGAATGAACCACGAGAGACGAAAGCGGAATGTCTAAGTAACTCACATCAGCAAGGTTCGAATCCACAACCAAGGATCGCTTCCGCCTGTTGTGTGAGATGTAATTGTGCCGTGACCATACATCCCTTCTGTCGATCTTATGATCAAGATCTTTGTCTTGAGAGAATGACAACGGCTTCGGGTGTTCTCCAAACCTTTCGTGGACAGAGGCTAAAGCACACACAGCTATACACAACAAGGCGACGACTGGGAGCGCGGCCTTAATCGCCGCCATCTTGTAATGTCTCCGCGATTTCCTGATTGCGCTGTTGGGAGTTCGTGTGGCCCCGTTTAGGATGACTTCAGCCACAAACGTACCTGCACAATCGTCCCTAAACTAAACCTTTCATTAGATCACACATATTCGCAGCTACACGAGAGCACTGAGGACAGGTATACACACCACACACCTGTAGTCCTGACACGGAAGACTGAACACAGTCCGTTTGAGGTAGGAAACTTCTGCGTTCCTCAGCAATGACACACCTCACGTTTTTAAATCACGATCGCTGTACTACCAGTCCAATCGCCGAGATATGGCTGCCTGACATCTCGCCTATCGCGAGATTTCGTTATATTCAACTCTACAACCAAAACAGTTGCAAAAGTGAAAAAATACTTTTACAATCAACAGCAACAACAATCGTCTATCATCAGCGTACGGTCAATCTTCTTCTCACTGCCCTTATTTGCATACGCACAGCTCGTGTTACACAAATACCTGGCTGCCAACCCATGCGTCAGGTGCGTCAGCCGCGCAGGTATGACACGCTGGGCTTTTCCCACCGTCGCTCTACCTGCGTGGGACCGCAGTTTGTCGCTGGCTGGCTGGCTGTCGTAGGGGTCGGCATGATAATGCGCTGAAACCGCCAGTGGCTAAAGTTCGACGCTTTCTTTTCATGTTCGTTTCCTTTTCTGCGTCTGGCTACAAAAACATTAACTTACCCACTCCAGTTAAAAGACAAAGTACATAGGTAATTTCGAGATCATTTTTCTAACAGGTCTTAAGGAAACATACGTCGTAAAGTACAGTTATATGACCCACTGTTTGCTGTTTTTGCACGTTCTCACCTAGGTCACTTCTGCATGGCTGGTGGCTGTAGTCCTTGAGTTGCACACTGATGTGTGAATACCTTTGTGAATACCTTAGTAATACCGTCATCGTTGCATTTCTACTGCTATGGCTATAATTATGGCCATTTTCTGATTATTTTTCAACAAGTGTTTTCGTCTTCGAAGCATTTTTTAAAAAATGAATAAGAAAGACAAATTTAGCAAGACTTTTGTGCCGTATTTAGATTACAATATATATGGGAAGAACATGTCATAAATTATTGTATGTATAAACGAATAACTTTATTTCAATTTCCATTACAAAAGTCCTCGTAGACCTGATTTTGTAGGCGTGATAAAGAGCTTAACATTAGTATATCTGAGGCAATAAGAGCAGAGAGGCTAAGAGCAATGTGCTCGCAGCTAACGGAGACAAAGACACTATAGTCTCTTCAGGTGCGGTGACCCTGCACGCTCACCTCGCCCTCTGCCGCTGAACGACAGACTCGAACAAAGGGGAAAACAGAGACTTGGGTCTCTACCGCGACACAGACGCTTTAACCTTTTGTTTCATGACATGGTTATTGAAACGCGCGATTCACATTATTGCCAGTCTACTTTGCTCATCTTATTGGCGACGAGTCTTATGTGTTAGTGTCCACTTTGCCGTGTATTTATATCTTATGTGAGAAAAATGTTCTTAGAAAGTTGCATGCGGTTCAAATGACTCAAAGCGGATTCGAAAGACTATATATATGCCCTTAGAAGAAAAGCTGGAAGTGTCTGCTCGATGTGACAACGGTAAATCGACAGCTACCACTAAAAAAGAAGGGACGATTCATATAATGACGGGAAAAAAAATCAAAACTTTACACACATTTTCCAGTTTCGCGCGATCCTTGTGGTAGATATCCTACTACCGAGTCTGTGTAGAAAGCTGTATAATCCCTGCATTCCCCACTCCCCCGCATAAAAGTTTCAGGCACTAAAAACAAAGAGGTCATTGTCGGAAAGGTCATTGTTGTGCCACTTCACTGGGGCTAATCTCCCTAGCGCGCGTCTATTCAAGAAAGAATGTGTCTACTCGCCACCCTGCCGCTACCTTGCCGCTTTTCTCGAGGGCAGTTTTTCACCGGCTGGCGTCCCATCGCCGCGAGTGGGAGTGTTTGTGTGTTGATTTGAATTCTCCTCACTGCGATCCTTTCCGAGCTGCGATGACCCGTTCGCTCACGCTTTCTTCATGCTCAGACCCTGCCGCTGAGTGTGGTCAGTGTTGACAAACAGAGTATGCAAATATATTGAACACCAAGTGAAAATTTTATTGATAGTTTTAGTACACACTTAGTATGCAATTTTATTATGTAAACAAATAGTAGCTATAGAAAATAAAATTTCATAACATAGCTATATACATGCAGTGTGCAAGATAGGAGAAAGGATAGACACAACAAGCACGAAAGCATGCAAACATGTATGCGCGCAGACACATATTCACAAAGCACGCTATTAATTTTTCTCTGGGACAGTGACAAACGCACCCGCGTTAGTACAGATGTACAAGGCCATTTCTCACACAGTTTACTCGTCAAAGCTCGGCAAGTTGATTTTCTGGTGGGTCGACCATTGCTCCGGGTCTACCTTTGTTCCCTGTTTACGAAAGCCAGAAATCACCTGCGTAAGTCAAAGCGAGCTGACGCACACGACATTCTTTCGACAGGCTGTCACAGGGCGGCATAGACGCCAGGCACGTTTCAATCTGCACACATTGGAGAATAGTATAAAAAGTAAAGAAAGGTCAAGAAATTAACTTTAATTTATCTGATTAGACAAAAATAAAAATCTAAAATAGGTTTTTAAATTTTTCTCAGTGAGAAAAATGTATTACACGTATATGCGGTTGAGTTTTCCCCCTCTTCCTCTCTCCTCTCCCTTCCCCACCTCTCCCTCGCTCCTCTTCTCACTCATTCCTCCCAGTCTCTCTTTCCTTTCTACCCCCTATTTCTTTCTTATCATTCTTCTCTCTCGGCCTTTCTCAAAAATTTAAACCTGCTCTGGTTGTTTGTTCCGGTCCTACTTGTATACGACCTAAAAGTAATTAGAACGGCAACGAAAGTGACGAATCGTTTATCTCGGGTTAACTGGCGACACGAACGTAGTCGGGTTTTTTTTTTTTTGAGTAAGCGCAGCTAATCTAACAAAATCGACTCAGACCTCAGGTACAGGCCATAAAATATATTTCTCAGTAAGCAAACCTTCTTATCACAAATCCAGCACTGCAGAAAAGAAAACTGAACCCTCTTAAATATACATATATCAGAGTGACAGAGCAGAAAGACCCAAAAGCCTTTCAACTCAACCAGCTGGAAAGAAATGCACAAAAGGTATAAAAATAGATGTTAGTGAAACACGCTAACGGCAAGCGTCAACGGCCAAGTGTCGAAGTTGATCGCACTGGTGGAATGTGTTGAAAATGGCTGCCTCGTGCAAACAGAAAATAACTTTTGCTGTGAGAAGATTTTCCTCCTTTCCACTCTTTTTTCTCCAAATCATGTCTCTGATTAGTCAATCAGTCAACCAATCGGTCCATTATCAGTAATAAGTCAATTGTTGTGAACACGTCATTACTTTCCGTTCTTAATGCCTGGCGCACTATAGAGTACCTCAAGCAAAAGTCTGTTTGAGAATGCTTGCACTGTGATTCTGTATGTGTTTGTGACTGCATATGTGTGTGTAGGGGTTCACTGTACAATGTAAGAGAGACTGGTGAGGTTCTGACAAAATCCACCTCTTGCTGACGTTAACGGGTACTCGTATCTCTCATCGGATTATGCTTACCTCCCTTGTCTCTCCGCATTGCCACCTCAGTAGTTGTCTTGTTGTCATGACTATTCTTTGCAGTCTTTGCTTGCTGTTCATTCAAATACACGGGAGAGTTCATGCTGACTTGTCTAGAACCAGATTTCCAGGCATCATAAAAGCTTAGAAATACTTCACGATTGCATGAAAGATATGATCCTCACCTTTTAAAAAAAAAGCAGCAGTCATAGTCAGCACATACAATAATTATTGTTATAATTCAAGTAACTAGAAGATCTTAAAATTGTATACCTGCTTTGTCGTTTGGAACAAAAAAGATTAGTAAATTCAGCAAGAAGATTGAAACTAAACGTGTTGCAGGCAGAAGTCTATAAACAGTTCGTGTTAAATACTTCTGATTTAAAATTGTTACAGGTAAAAAAAAAAAAATTAAAAGAGTTGTAAATCGATAAATGCAAGCTATACTATCAGAAGTAAAGCAGAAATAAGCACTAGCTGGGTCAAAGGGTTTTGCCTACTAACAGGAGCACGAAATGCACGAAAACACAGAGAAACATCATACGACGGCCTGTAAAAACACGATTCTTTTCGATCAAAATCACAGAAAGAGAGAGAATTAAAAAAACGAGGCAGTGAGTTTGGATCAGCTTTTGCATAACAATTTTATATTGATTTTCAACTTTAAAAAAATTAATACGTCAGACCCACTCTTTTAACCCCCACAACAACAGCTAAAGCAAGATCCGGCAAACAGTCTAATACTTTCCTTCAGTGTAACTCGGAAGGTGGTCGACGACGAGTTGGGCAGAGGATGAACTGGCTGACGGACATGAAAGACTGAGCTGGTCATTCCATGCATACGTGGCAAACCTTGTCAGCCGCTGCGTCTATACAAGCATCCCCGACAACCCGCAGCAGCAAGCCTACATTGCTGGTTGTCAGCTAGCACCAATGTATGAATGATGATCATGTTGGTTGAATGTTTACAATTAATTAGGCCACCATAATTTCGTAATAAAATAAGTCTCTTCGTAGAAAGACGCAAGTATTGACACAGTATACACATCAAAAGAAATCTTTTCACTGGACGATTGTTCTAAGTTATAATGATAATTGTGGGCAGTTGATCAACAAACTTGTAACTCCTGGATAAACCTATCACGAGATAATATTCAACGATATATTCAATGATAATAAATTATTTTGTCATTACATTTCTTTCCCTCATAATTACCATAAACAGCAGTGTTTTTTGAGCATATTAGCATCTAAATTCTTTAATTTATCAGACTACTCTCTTTTCACCATGCTACACAAATCCAAATTTTCATGGCACGAGCTGTTGGCTTGCCAGTCTTCTTACAATGCACGAATAGGCTCTGCTGTGTGCTTTGTTTCTTTAACATTTGAATTATTGTTTCTGTTATACGTGATGTCTGTTTTTCCATCACATTTAATACTGATATATTTCACAGCTAGAGATGTCTGCAGTGGAAGCACTGTTTGGTGTTTTCTTGTCTTAGCGTAAAACTATAAAGGACTGATGCATAACATAGAGTTTATCAACAGTCTTTAGCATGCATTATTTCTTCAAAACAGTTTGCCTACCACAGTGTCTAGAGTATATAACATATTAACAGACCATAGTGTATCATATTCATAGTGTACACCAAGGGATAGAGGATGTGTGAGTGAGCTTGCGTATTTGCTAGTGGGCTTTATTTTAAAGGTTGATAACATATTTCAATGGCTTTGTCATTCTTAATAAACAGAAAATAATATTGACAGTCTCTAGATATATACTATTTTCAAATCATGTTTCTGAATTTCATATATGTAAAATTTTTACATTCGTGATAAGTATTCACAAGTTTGTTTCGGTTTATCTTCAAAATTTGAATGATTTCTGCTCAAGCAGCACATTTGATGTGCATGATTTTTGTATCATATATTAGTGGCCGGATAAGTAGACAGAAAAATAAAATGAAAACAGATGAAAAATGTATAGTAAATTCATTCAAGTTTTATTTATGTCTTATTTTCTCTGGTTAGTATGTATCCATGATGACAAATCGATTTACTGATCCATATTGTCTATACCTGTCAATATTTGGAAGCAAACTCTGCTTAGCTCAGTAAATAGTTAATATTTGGTAAGAGAAAAGATGACACGTTAAATCACGATCGCAGACAGACTCAAAGGACAAAAATAATCTTTGACAAAGACAAATATTTCATCCGTTTATATACAGAAAAGGCACAATGCCCTCGTAATAAGGCAAGACTGCCAATCCCATAGCAGCCAAATAAAACAAAAAAGGCATAATTAAACATATCACTATTTGTCAGTTGGTAGATCCCAATTTATTTTTTCATTCGTGTGCTCTTGGTGGAGTAGGTAAAAGTTAATATTATATGTTTATTAGTTTTGAGCTTGTGATCTTAATCTTCCTGTATCTTCTTAATCAAGCGTATATATAACAACAGAATATTATTTTTTTTTTAAATTTGATTTTTAAATGAGACAACAGCAAAAGAGAGAAAAATAGTTCTTTAAAAGACACTTTGGAGCTGGAGTCAGTTGTGCAGTTTATATGCTAGGTATCGTCCATCCAGTACCCGGTTCAGTTTAAGCACCTTACATATGGACTATTACAGAGTGGTACAAAATTTTGAAAAAAATGTAAGTTATAGCACTTTAAAACCTGCATTTCCTTTATCAAATGTTAGCAACAAGCGTTTTTTTTTTTCATCAAGGGACTCTTCTAATAAATTTTCTCTGCCTTCTTGTTAACAGTGCGTCATCAGATAAGAATCAGGTTTGCCTTCCTAGTACTGCATGATACCAAAGCTGCCCGAACATATCAGTCTAATCATTGACGTTGTTCAGTTTCGTTTAGCGCTGGATCAAAGGGATGCAACCCAGGGCAAAGGTTTCGATATAGTCACGACACAGTAAGTTGTCTCAGTACTAGGTTAGGCTCTTTCTAGCTACGTCCCGTACTGAAAAGCAATTACAGTAAAAAAATTGTTTTAGAAAAATCTCTGAGTGGCTTTCATCCCTCCTTCTCCTGTTGTCTCTCCTTTAGAACCCCACTAACCTTGGTGTGACGATTATTCGTCACTGTCTTTGCTTACTTCTGGTCGATAACACTGAAGAAAGGGAGCAAACTCCTTCCAGGTGATCTGGCTTCAGAGTTCAAGGGATTATGAAAATGTTATGGCGTATTTTAATATGGATCTATTACTTTCATCAAAGACGGTATAGTATAGCTGAGAAAAACTGCTCAGTCTTGATCTTTCACAGAATAAGGGTAAATGAATAGTCTGGCAAATAAGGCAAGTTGTCGAAAAATAATAATGTTTAAAAAATTGTGTATACAAAAGTTAAAGATATAAGTATGAGATGGACAAAAACCAACTGAATTTCTTCTTTAGCACACAAAATAGCAGGAGGAAAATGTAACGTCATATTAAGCCTAATTAAAACATTGCAAGCCGCTTGGTCACATGACTATAACTATGAACACAGCAGGATATGACTTTAGATAGCGCCTCATTGAAATGACCTTTGAAAGAGATAAGAAACGCGGCCAAACGCGTGTGCGATGACCATAACAAGAGTTTATTCAGTCCCAGACAATGTGAAGAAGACATTTCTCTTTGGTTGAATAAACGGCTGCCAAGCATGACCTCAGAGGAACCCCGGGAGAATTTGACCCGCCAAGACGAAATGAGTCGTAATTCGGTAATTTGAGGTTTTGCAAATTGCATACATTTAAAATGTACCGCTTCTGACTTGTTTTTGATACAAAGTTGTTCTTATTGATCTGAATTTGAGTGAGTTATAAAGGTTTGAAATGTGCAAATACGGCGGTGGCCATTTTAAGACAAGCGGGTTCAAAAATTTTCAGCAGTTCCAGTAGGTTTTTCTTTAGCAACGGGTACTTCTAATTGTTCACACTGTACTAAATTTTGCGGGATGATAAAATACAGCAAGCTACATTATTTCAAGTAACAAATGGTACATAACAATGATTATGTGTGTGCCTTTTAGTGCTTTATCCTGTTGGTAAAATAAACGTAAGTAAAAGAAAACTGCATTTTAATTCGCATACAGGAAAACTGAAAAAACTGACGGGTCACACGAAAATAAAAATTTCTAGAAGCAAATTGTGTTTGTTCACGCACATGTACTGTTTTGTTGATTCCCTTAGTAAGCACTTTCCCCTTTATTGAATAAAATGCACAAAATGTTCCACTGGCTTCTAGGAATAAAAGCTGATATTTGCTTCGCTACTCAGATCCGATTTCGCCATGTTCTTGCTTTATGCAGCACTTGTGAACAAACCCTGGCGGAAGGAACGAGTTTCGTCCTCTTCGGCCAATCGCTCAGCGCCTTTCCTTTCAAAGGACCGTTCAGTATCGGATTTTCCCATTGGATAGCGTCGTGATCAACGACCAAATTTGTTTACCTCTAAACTTTTGCAAAAAAAATCCTTTGATTAATTAATATTTGAATCAGTCATTAACAACATTGAGAATACAGACTCCGGGCTTTCTGACAATTATAGCACGATGACAAGAATAAGGTACCGAAACAGCGTTTTCATTTTGTCCTTTTCCTGTGGAAATCGGGACGGATCGCGTACCTCGAATGAAATGCATTTTAAGACAATGTCTAACTTTTATTTTAACATAGCGGTGTATTATCCCGTTAGTTTAATGACCAAAGAATCCATTTCTTAAAAGTAAAGTCAAACTGCAAAAAAAAAAAAAAAAACAAAACAAAAAAAAAACAAAAAAACAACAACAACAACAACCAAAAAAAAAAAACAAAACAAAACCTGACCGATATCACCTTTTGGGGTCTCTACTACAAAACTGCTTGACGCGAGTTAAAACTCATTTCCTCGTGGCGGGTCACATTTGTTTATACCACTGACATCAACACTTGTGCAGAGTCTCTGTAATCTGTGTAGATTGGTACACAGTTACAAACTAGATCAACTTGATTTTTTTTTTTACCTCAGATAAACAAACGTTACTTTCACCTTTACACAATAGACAAGATTTTTGACTTGCATGGACACATACACACTGTAGCAAGATTTGCTAATATATACAGTAGCTTTATTATTGTATTATTATTTAACTGAACGTTCTTCCAAAAAAAAAGGCAGAGTATAATTAATGAAACTGCTTGCTCACTGTTATTTCATTTTTTAAAATATGATCATAAAATCTGTTTCTTCTAAATATTTTTGTACAATGACGTACCCATTGGTTGACTGCTTATAGAATCTTTGAAAATCCACTCGACCGTTAAAACTGTCCTGCACGTCAGATTATAGAAACATAGACAAGAAGGAAAAGATACAGACAGATAGAAGGCCAATTTAAAGAACAGAGAGATGTCGCCTGTGTTACGCTGGGCTCCTCGTCAGCCCGGGTTGAAATATCACATGTCGACGACATTATGTAGTACTGACACAGAGGCCCGAACCATTCAGGCGGGCATGCGCAGAACACACTTCCGTTGTTAACGCTGCATTCCCCGTCATTGAAACAGGGGTTGGGCGTACAGTCAGACATGCATGTCGTAACTCTAAAGTGGGTGCCGGGGTTACACCTAAAAAAAAAAAGACAACAAAATAGGTACACCTGGAACAGCAAAAGTCATGTAACCTTGCGTACGATTACCCCTAAGGATATTATGAAGCACATCTGCAGGTGCAGAGAGGAAGCAGGCCTTTTGCTCGTGATCTATCATTGCGTAGATGATTGGTGCATGATCTATTGATACAGATATCATACGCACCTTTCTAAATAAGACGAAAGCAACGAGTTAAATAAATGTTTTAGAAATCATCTTTTAATTAGCGGAATTATGGAAAACCACATTTTGTTTGCCTCTTAAGCACAAAAGTCGGGAAAAATTTGAATGCATGTGGTTTAAAACAAAGGACGGGTGAATCTCTGTCTTTAATCTGAAGACTCAAAAAATTGCAGATCTCTAAAAATAAATGCGCGAAATTTGATAAAGGGATAAGAGAAAACATATTATTGTTTAAATGCAAACTCATTAATCTGCGAAATTCCTTTAAAGCTATTGTCATCTATACATTGTCCCCATCAATCTATTTCTTGCTGTAATGGGATGTCAGAAAGGGGCAGGGTAAACTAAGAATAGCAAGAGCAGGTAATGATCCTCTTTCGCCTACCTGCATTCGTACGCTTCCCACAGAGGGTAGCAAGAGCTACCCGATGGACAGAAGATACCAGCACAATCGTTTCGTGTGCACCCGTCCTTGACGTTCATTTCTAGCGTCAAACTCACTTGGCCTGTGTTCTCTGACCGAGTCATCGGGAATCCGACATTGTTGAGGCGGATGTCCTGGACGCATGCTGTTGGTCAAAGAAAGAAAGTTAACTACAGTGTGACAGTCAGTCAACATACTCTACCCACTGGTCACAGCTATTGGGACAGTCACCGTGTTACCAACTGGTCAGAAAATGACATCCAGTATCCTTAGTCTGAAAAAAAGAATCTTGCATCTTAGTCTGGAAAATCAAACTGTGTACGTTTTACAATATACATGGATGCATCTCTCTCTTTCTTTCCAAGCTGACATCCAGCGTTTTCCCTCCTCCCTCTCTTCCACCTTTTTCTTTTCCTCTCCCTTTCATCTTCCGTGTTCTTTCTCTCTCCAACGTGTATTTCATGCAATTCAAAGGCAGGGAAGAAATATTAGGGACAAGACAAAAGAAACATACTGTCAATAAGATTCCTATCATAAACCGTTTGGCCTTGAAGACTGCTCATAACTGCTCCTACAGTGGCGGTGTCTCGCAGGGTCACTGAGAAGTTTCCAGTGGGATTCCCCTGAGAGTAGTTGTAGTTGCGTCCTTCACCTCCGTCTAAAATAAGTGTCACGTGCTGCAAATTTCTCATGACTCTGACCATGTGCCACTGTCCATTTGTGACACTGGCGTGCGACAGCTCCAGAGTCTTCTCAATGTCATCGAGATTATAGATGACCTGCAGCGTGCCTTTCTGGATCTAAAACGAAAGCAATATTACTTCAGCGTCTCCAATATCCTTACCTTGAGCTCTGGTCTAGTTTTTAGTGGGTTGGTCGCCATATTGCATTTTACCTATAGGGTGATTTTTTTAAATTTCTCTCCATTATTTTACATAGAGAGTGACGTGTTGCTTGCTGTTTGCTCACATAATGTGCATTTGTTTACGTGCAGTGTGATGTGCTGGTCACGTATATTTACCTGTACTACTATGTACTGGCTGCTGATTCTGCCGTAGGTGGCGAAGATGACACCGGTCTTACTACGTGTGCGAAACATGGCCTGCATCTCCACCTTGTAAGGGAGAAGGCTGGTCAGCAAGCTGGAGCTCAGAGTCCACGTCAGGTAGGAGGGCGCCTTCCCAAGGTCTCCAATAGTAGTCGCTGTATATCGGTACACAGTTATAAAATTCATCAACTTGACGTTTTTTAACCTCAGATCGACAAATGTTACTTTAAACTTTATGCAATAGATAAGATCTTTTACTTTAATTTGGCATGTAGCAAATATTTGCGAATCAAGCTGTAGCTTAAATGATTATTGTTTGAACGCTCTACAAATAAAGGCAGAAAAGATTTAGTGAAATTGTTTGCTCAATGTTATTTCAGTTTTGTGAAACACGGTCACATTGATTGACCTGTCTACAGCATCTTTTAAAATCCACTCGACAGTTAAAACTATGTCCTGCACGTCAAATTACGCAAAGACAGACAGAAAAGAAGGATAATGAGACAGACAGATGGACGGCCACTAAAAAGAACAGTCAGGTGTCACCTGTAGTACACTGGTCTCCCCGCCATCCTGGCTTGCAGACACAGGTGGGCTGAGGAGGTGTAAGACTGGCTGTGCAAACACCATTCTCACCACAGGTGGCGCCACATATGGCATCCTCCCGTGGGCAGCCGTTCTGGCCAGAAGAGACGCCTGCGATTTCTTTGTAATATAGGTCGTACAGCTGAAAAAACATAGTTTATCTGATCCCTTCAGCAAGTGTCGGACACATACGATATTTTTATGCTCATCTAAAAAGTATTAAAGATGCCAAAAGACATTGAAATACGCCAACATTTTATCTTAAAAATCCTTCTGAATCCTACAACGAAACATTAACAATTAATGCTCACCTTACTATTATGTCGCAGGTTACGCACGCAGCCGTTAAACCCTGTACCAACAACGTTTCGTGGGTAGGTAGTAGACGGTTGTCTTCCACCTACCTGAAGCAAAGTACCCACGTTAAGGAATGAGTAGGTACCCGGGGTGTTGCCTGTTGCTCGACAAGGGCGGTCGTCTAAAGTACCGCCCCCGCTCTTCGCCGCTGCGCTCTCGCAGAAATCAACAATCATCTCCACGTGCTGCAGACAGAAAGAAACACTGTTGTGTCGACACCAAGCAGGGATCTTCCCTTCATGATCCGCTACCACCTGATCACGTCATTATTTTCTTGAAAACATTCTTTTAAGATGATTTTTACACATACTACATTCTTGGAATATGACAACTGAATCGATGGTAGCGAAAGCACATCTGGCATCAGTATCAACTTTGCAGAAACAAATTAAAACACAATTTTCAATCGCTGAAGCGTCGGTGGCGAGTATGCAGCAAGAGAGATATTATTGTTAGCTATGTGTTTCAATGATCGTCACTAATTTTGCTCACTAATAGTCTACACGTACGTGTCAATTCTCAATTTTTCTCCCACTTACCCTTTGAAAACCCCGTATCTTGCAATATAAAAATCCCTTAATGAGTGAAGTAAACACTAACCTTGCCAGTTCGGATGATATCAATGCGGTGCCACTTGCCGTCTGCCAGGGTGCTTATGACAGCATTTCCGTTCGCATTTTTCCCGTCGACGGTCAAGGTTGTGGAGCCTGACCCGTGGTCGATCATCAAGACAGGAAAGCCGCCCCGCAGCTCCAGAGAGATGAAGTCAGGTGGCTGGTCTGCAGGAGGTGTGACCTTGGGTCCGTTGTAAAGAAGGAGACCATCCGACTGCAAACAAGAAGAAAAAGTTACAGAGACTGCGTTCTGGATGTCCATGTTGCGCATGTATAAAAAGTTAAAGATAACTAACGATGTATACTGAGAAAGATGGACACGATTAGATTACACTGGCTTCAAAGTCTAAGAAGAAAAAAAGAAGTTAATAGACAAAGTAAAAGCTTAAGCCTATAAATCTTTTCGCACTCATCCACTCTTGTTCTGGTATGTACGATACCTGAGTAGTGATGAACTCGATAGAGGTTTGGCCGTCCTCGCACTGCTCCAAAGTCGGGTACATCGCGTATGACTTGCCGTCGAAGCTGTGGCGCAACTGCTGACAGCGCGGGCCATCATATCCAGACAAACACAGGCACCTGCACAATCACGAGGCATAACGTTCTTGTTTTTACTATTACCCTCGAAAAAATTATCAGAAGCTCAGAAATCGTGATGTCTTTAAAGATTGATTTCCCTTGTTCTATGGCCATAGCCATCTGACATTTATAAGCTAGTTTCTCTGTCTCCCGAACCGCTAGCATTGTTAGCCAGGCTTCTATCTCTT
Source organism: Pomacea maculata (assembly GCA_004794325.1). Lineage (NCBI taxonomy): Eukaryota > Metazoa > Mollusca > Gastropoda > Architaenioglossa > Ampullariidae > Pomacea > Pomacea maculata. The sequence continues at coordinate 1,197,494 of SRHC01000548.1, read as the reverse complement.
TCATAAGCGTCCTCTCCAAACCTGATTCTCCAAAGAAATCTGTGTGTAAAAACGTTAGTCCTCTCATCCATTTTTTAAAGGAAAACGGGTACTTACGACAGAACTCCGAAGTCATCTTTTTGGCACGTTCCGCCGTTGTAACAGTAGTCTCCAGAACATTCCACAGGGTCAGGAAAGTCCTTTGCACGGCACCCCTCCTTCGCCCTGACGAAGGCCTCGACCCCCACGAACGACGTTCCGTTGGAATTGACCATTGCGGGGCGGCCAGTGATATCGAGGTAGTTGTAGCACCCGCCTTCAAAAATCTCTTGAGCGCACATGTCAATGGGTACTTGGCTAATGCTGACACCAGCAGTATTCTCAAACTGACAGAAACAGACATGAACAGTAAAAGTTTTGTAAGTGAACAGAAAGCTGAAATCACAAACTTAAACAGGAGCCTTTGATTCCTCAACTCCCCACGTGATTTCGAGACGTCGTCACTTTAATATAAAGCAATGATGCCAGAGATGATAAATAAGAGGATGTCATGGACAAAGGTACTCTGCGGTCTTTACCTCTTGCAGGTTGTTGACGACCAGGCTGTCGGTCTGCGAGGACTGGTAGTAGGGCGAGCCATGAGCCGTGTAGCGTACGTCGGTGTAGACACCGCCCTCCACGTCCTGCACGCTAATGATCAGCACGTTTTCCAGCGCCGTGTCCAGCTTCTGCGCCAACAACTTCCGGAACTTGTCGTAGGGACTCTCGCCGTACGTGCTGGCGTCCATCGGCGGTCGCTTGATGAAATCCTCGGCAGAGATTCCTGGCACGAGATAAAGAACAATTTGTCTTCATGGTTACAAACAATTACACTAAGGACTAGTTGGTTTGTCGGAAAAATGCTTTCACGTAGCGGTGATTTCGCACCATGAGGGGAGAGGACGGGAGAAAAACGGAGTACCTGAAGAAAACCCTAGAGAGGTGTCACCTATATGTGTCCCTAGACGAAGTCTGAACCGAAGCGAGTTATTTTAACCAGTACACTCCAGCACGCCACTGTGGACTGCCTCACCAATGACACTTTATATTAGAGCAGTGGTTCTTAACCAGGGTTCGATCGAACCCTAGGTGTTCGGTGAGTCGGTCTCAGGGGTTCGGCTGAGCCTCCGCCACGGAGGTCAAGACACACCCGCCATTCGTGATGACACTAAAGAAGGGTTCGGTGAATGTGCATATGAAACTTGTGGGTTCGGTACCTCAAAAAAGGTTAAGAACCACTGTATTAGAGCTAATGGAAAGAGTTTATTGGTTTATAAAAGGTATAAGGCAATGACTGATCTCAAAGACAATACATTTTAAATGTAATAACAGATTTTTTCTACACAAGAATACCCTTATTGAAAATGAATAACCTACAGTGGAAATACTCGTCCCTTTTAAGTGATTTGTGTCGGCAATTCCTCCAAAACAAATACAAAAATTAAATTAAATATTATTTAATTCAATATTTCTGTGCAGTATATAAGACACCACTTCTAAGTACAGTATCATAAACGTGTCCCACTATAATCGCGCCAAAGCTAAGGTTCAAATCTATTTAGCTCAACAGATAATAGATTTTTGCTTATGTCTATCCATCTGCACCTTGACTATCGGTTACCTTGGAGACGTACGGCGCCAGAAGATCGGACGGCCTCGTCGCTGAGGTCGTTCACAACAAAGGAGACAGTCGCGACGACCTTTTCTTTCCTGACATTGTCTACCACCTCGACACTGAAAGTGTACTTTTCTTTGTCGCTGTTGCTAGGCACACCTTTCTCCATGACGATGGTGCCGTTGCTCTGCACCCTGTACAAAACGTGACACTGTACAGGCAGACATATATCTAAGAATGTAAAGTTTTTCAACTGGAATCAATTCTCTTGCAGGATAGAATAAAATTCACTCGGCATAGTCTGCATCTTAGGGACTTTTTTTCTATCAGACACCTTTGCAAAAATATAAAGATGAAACTGTAAAATCTTCAAATTCCTTGTCTCCTTGTGCTTCTGGTATGGAGTGTTGTTTCAAATAAATACGTTCAGTAAAGAACTTTTAAGGTCTGACTGCGGATTCTGCAGATGCAATAAATGGCGTACAAGGAATTTGCACATGGCTGAACTATTATCGTCTAAATGGATTTTCAAGCTCCCTGGTTAAGGGAAGAGAAATTGCCGAAGATTTGGATACAGAACCAGCTTTTAAAACCCCGAATTAGAAGCAGAAGCAGAAAGTTTGATTATGAACAATTCGCAGATTAAGGAGAAAGAAATGCTCATTAGGATTTCCACATCAAGTACTTCAACATGATGTTGGTTCAACACTTGCGTCTCCTCAAAGAAGATTTTAACAATTACGGAATCATAATCAAATTTTTGGATTCATCTGCAACTTCAAGGAGTTGCCAAAGTCAGTGTTGAAGCTGCGTGGTAAGAATTTGGATGATGTCCATGCTTGCCGAGAAAATGGACGCATTGAAGTCTATTTTTCCATATTCTGTACATGGAGACCTTAGTAAGATGTAAACTTTCCTCTCCATTAAAGGACGATCATTCGATTTTCCAAATTTATGGACTAACTTAAGGATTTCCCTCACAATACCTGTGACAATAACGTCAGGAAAACGAAGTTTCTCGGTGATGAAACTAATTCAAACGTACCTGCGGTCAACAGCTGTGCTAAGATGGTCTAAAGAATTGGACCATACTCTCAACTGAGAAACAGTTTTTCTCGGGAATTAGATTTCAGTGAACGTATTGCTGCTTTTGCTTCAACGAAGACCATGAAAGTTCACTTTTAAATATTGTTAGTGTTGAAATCTTAAGTGTTATGTCGTATGTTTATGTGTTGCTATGTTATTTTATTACTGAATGTCATTCGCACGTATGCATGTGTTGTGTGTTACTTAACAGCGGGTGCAAACCTGTCGTCAACTCAACCACGATTGCAGACCCTTCGTTGAAGTCTACTGACGAATGTTAGAAATAAATGAATCGTAGGTTTATGTAGCAATATGTATGCAGCGTGCTATCAATGATAAAAGAAGAAATAACCCTGTGAAGAAAAGTGTCTTGAGATCCCAACTAAAACCGTGGCGATCGTGGTGTCGAGGGCCCCACGGGGGCTAAGAGCGGGCCTGTCATATAATGTCGAGTAATAAGCGGAATACTTTAAAACGCCTTCCACATCCACTTAAAAATGATTTTAATTTATTTTGTTCACTTGAAGTACGCCTCCATCCATTTAGGTTCCAGAAAGGTGAATGTTTTGTCGGGCAAGTCCCAGTCGTCAGGGTCATTCACGTAGACGCGGCCGATGTCGATGGGACCGAACATCCCTGTTGACAGCCACAGCGTGTGAAGGACACTTAATGCCTCACAATACAGTTTGCACTTATACATTGATACAAAATACATTTCAAGCACAGATTGTTTCTCAATACAGGTTGCGATTTAAGATTTATATCTTTATGGTTTTCAAAATTACCGATAAATCGGTAACTCTCAGCATAGTTCTCTTAAATTTTAAACCTTTTCAAATTTAAGTTTCTTTTCACTTCTTTTAATCGACTGTCACTTGTTAGAATCTCTCACTATTCCTTCTGACACACAGCAATGGCAAACCTTTGTAGTTGAAGACAAAGATGTCCTGATGCCCCTCTCTCATGGGGTTGTCGTTCTTGTCAGCGATGGTGACAGTGAGAGTGTTGGTTCCAGTCTGAGACAATGAACTTCCAGTCCCGTACATGTCCCACATAATGATGGGGATTAGATAATATTTGCGTTTCTCCCTGTCGTACGTCATCTTCGAGGTTATGACAGCAGTGCCGTTACCGTTGTCGCCAGCTGTGAAATAAAAGCAGTAAGTACATGTACATAGAAATATGCACCAAGGTTAAATATACAAACGTGTGCACTCTAAGGAAGGAAAGGTATAGCTGAATATTGTTTGGTGTGTGCTATACAGAGAAAAAGAGAGAGAAGAGAGAGGGAAGTAGGTCCTTAAATACATATATCGTAAGAGTCCACGTCGTTCTGTGTTAAGTTCAGTTTGTCCTATAACTGGCATCACTAGTTTGCGCCATCGTAGGGTAGCAATCTGATGGAGCGCAGCAGAGGTTACCAAGCCCGCTGGTCCGGTCATCTACGCGTCTAAGGTCCCCCAGTGAACAGCCTGTCCACTCCTTCACGTTAGTCGCTCTGTATACAGGGTTGTAGTTGCCCATGCAGGTTATAAAGTTGTATATGGTTAGCTGTGTGTACAAGCACGTGTGTGTGTGTGTGGTCCACTAAGCCGCCCGAACGTCTCAAACGTGTACTTACCTCTGTCTACCCGAAAACCGAAGGCCTGACAGACGTCATTGTCGTTACACGGCGCGAGACTGAAGCCGTAAGGGAAGCTGAATGGAGGCAGGTCTGGGTCCTTGGCAAAAATAGTCTGCAACAGTTTGTGAATGGCGTTACAGCTTTGCAGAACTAAGTCCAAATAGAGCAAAATCGCTTCTTAGTACGACAGCAAAGGCTACAGGCTACGTGTGTTTGTATGAGTGAGCATATGTGTGTGTGTGTGTGCGCGCGTGTGTACATCTGTGTGACATAGAGAAAAAGTTGAATTTTGAGTGACACCGATTCACTATCTACCAATGTTAAGCTAAAAACCAAGTTTATGAATCCACCAAATGTATTATGTGCTGTTATTAGTATTTGTGTTCGATAAAATATTTTGGAAGATCGATGGTATGAGTCTAAATATCCACGTTTTCCACTGAATGTAAGATCTTCAACCCCACCCCACCTCCACCAACTTTTCTAACAAGGAATAGTATAAGAGAGCAATTAAGTACAGGTGAAACAAGTTACAAATTGTGATCAAGCGTTATACCCCTTACAGATGCTTCAGGTGCGGGTTCTTTTCCGCTTCCCACCTTCACAGCCCTTGACAACAATTTACCTCAGTGCCTCATATACCCTACAGAAGTATTTGGTACCAGTCTGATAAGACAGTGTGCGAAGTATCAGTAGACTTGCTCACCTGAATGTCCCTGAAGTTAGGGTCATTCTCCGGCACTTGCGGTCGGTAGTTGTCCTTAAAGGTCGGGTAGTTATCGTTCACATCTCCCAAAATAACGTTCAGAGTTGCTGTTCCAGTTTGCACTGGGTAACCTACGTAAAAACCACAAAGTGCGAATTGCACAGCATAATGAGGATTACACATTTCAGCAACTTCATTACTGTGACCGTTTCCACCATAAGAAAAACTAACGCAAAGAATAATTTAAAAACGACAAGATACAAAGACAAGCATTTGAGTTCATAAAAAACATTGGTTTGAGAATATAAATGTTCCCTAAAAAAAGAATACATCACAGCGTCTGTAATATCTGTAATGGATGTAGGTGTAAACTAACAAATAAAGAGGGTCTGTAAACAGGATGCACTCTACTACGGAAACTGACTTCAAGGTTTAGACTTCAGCACGTGTCCATAGTACAAGGAGTGAAACAATTCTAAGGTGTAATTGTTTAGAATCAGACCTTCGTCAATGGCAAGGATATGCAGACTGTATGATGGAGTTGTCTCTCGGTCCAGCGGACGGCGGACACGGACCACACCGCTGAGGGGTTCAACGGTGAACTGACGTAATAGGTCTGTCTGGCGGTCAATAGAAAATCTGGAAGACAGCAGGTATATACAAGACAAAATGAAATGATCGAATGAAATGAGCAAATACATCTAAACGAGTAACTTAATATTCTATGTGCCTCTCTTTCTCTTTTCTTTAATGCTTCCTTATAAATAAAGGTGCTGCCGACAAAAGGAGAACGAATTTGTACTTCTACCCCAAAACGCAGTGTAAGTTCACTGAGGTATCTTAAGCTTTTTTGGTTTTAAAACCTGAAAACAAGTTGCTTCTCTGTTCTGTCTTCGTGCTATAGAGCACCCAACGCACATTCATAATTGTTGCCATTTTAGTCTAGATCCCAACGACTACTTTATTGTACCAACACTAACAAATTTCTGGCTTTGAAAGGAGTGAGTGCTACTCACTGGAACACGCTGTTTATGCCTTCGTCTATATCCGTTGCTGAGAAGTTCGCCAAGAGATAGTCGACGACGACGTTTTCTGAGATGTTGACGGTGACACTTTGAGGCTGGATCTGAGGAGCATTGTCGTTAAAGTCGGTCACCTTGATTTCCACGTAGCATGTATCAGTAAACCTCCCATCAGTCACCGAAACCGTTAGGTTGAAGAACCTCTCATTCATGGGAGGGTCGTAGTCTACGGCCTGTGATGTTTTTAAATGTCAATGTTATGTAAATGCAAAAATCACATTGATAGACTATTTAAAAAACAAATCGAAGGAAACATAAAAGATCATCATCATCATCATCATCATCATCATCATCATCATCATCATCATCATAAAAAAGCAATTATTATACTTGAACAATAAATGGTCTGAGCTATTGATAGGATCTAGTATTTTTTGCTAACTTTCGCATTGATTTTAGTTCGCAAACTAGTCCTTTGACAATACCTTCCATATGTCTGATAATTTCAAGAAAGAGCCATTTTGACTACAATCTATTTTTTCTTCACACGAAAAATTTCAATAGAGTTTACTGCTAATTACAATATACATATAGTCTATATTGTAAGGATTATTTTTTTTTAGTGGTATTATGTCGGAACCGAGATACGAACCAAAGACATCCGATTATCAGTGTCGTGGTGACAGGTGTTTTAGCCACTGCGCGACCGTATATATTTTTTGTAGATGGTTAAATATTGTTGGAGAGTGTTATATCTACATGTATATTTTTGTGAAAAAATCAATAATTTTTTCAGTGAAACAAAGAGTCGTGATCTCAGAATCAAGTCTGAATCTCGGATCGATGTTTGAAATCGATCAATCGATTGCTTAAGTACAAAAGCACTCGGCGTTTACCTTAGATAACATCAAACCTTTTTCGATGAAGTCATTGCCAGTTATCCCGTTTCAATTTGTAAATCTTTAAGATCAAACCACGACCTTCGAGTAATTGAAATATTATATTATTTTCAAATACCTTGTACACTATGATGTTTCCCACGTTCTTCATCGTCAATATATCAAAGTATTTTCTGTCAGCTGACGATTGAAGGTCGTAGATCAAGTTAGCGTTGACACCAATGTCCGCGTCGGTGGCTGAGACACTCAAGACATTTCCGCCAACGGGGAGCGACTCCGACATCTCCACTCTGTCAGACATGTCAGGGTTCGTAAGTAAGATGTACATCGCTACACTGAATCTGCTTGCCTATACAGAATGAGAAGAATTCAGGCTTTCGATAACAGGCTATTCAAAAAACCCTACATAACAAAATGCCAAACCAATGCCTTTGACCTAGAACATTGCACTGAGGACCGTTCTTCGTTAGACGGTGGGAATCGACGACGAGATGGACGGAGGAAAAACTGGTGAGAAATAAATGTTAAGGAGTGGACTGGTTGTTCCATGTAGGACCTGCTCACTAGGCCTGATAACGATGGTTAGCCTTATCATCCGCTGCATCTTTGCAGATGCTGTTCTCGACGACCAGCGCCGGTGAACCAGCTTAATGGTAAGTAAGCTGACCAATCAAGACATGAATATATGATTGAATTACCAGTGGGGGATCGAAGAATGTCACAAAAACACTTTAGCTTTATCAAGGACTTCTCACTTGTAAATTTTCTGCGGGAAGATTGGCGGATTGTCGTTGGCGTCAGTGAGAGAGATGGTGATGGTGCCGGTGGTGCTGCGAGGGGGGGTTCCCTTGTCGGCGAGTTTGACGACCATGTAGAGTTCGGGATCCTTCTCGCGGTCCAGCAGTTCCTTGGCGACGTTGGTAGTGACGTAGCCTGTGTAGGCGTCGATGGCGAAGTAGTTGCCAGTGGCGTTCTTGGTGTAGCTATTGAGGATGCTAAAGACCACAGTACCGTTCTCCATGTAGTCCGGGTCGAACACCTGCACCAGCATCACAGAGGACCCTGTAGACATATGCGCAAACTGTGTAATTTATTCTTTCCGTAAAAGTGCCACTATGACATTATGTTAGACAGCCTTGAACATAATTATTGTGCTGAGTGGGAGTCTATGGTATCTAGAACTGTTACATGGAGCTACATATTTGTTAGGGTGTGTGTGTGTAAAAGCTATTAACATGAACGTTGGTTTCACATTAGATTTGTTCATAAAGTACGGAGAAAGAAATAATTTTTTCGTTAAGTGAACGATGAGCTTTATACTGTTGGGGGAGAGAGGAAGAAAATATTCTTCTGAGCAAGACAAAGTCGCGGCAGCTTCTGGAATAAATTTTACCGGCGACTTTGTCTTGCTCAAACCATTTTAAAAATGATTCTATATCCGATCTTATTATGATTCTTGCAAAATCATATATCTATTAATGAACCATCTTAATAGCTGGCCTTTTCAGTGATTAAAGCTTCAGAAGAATGTTAACTGTACATTGGTTAGTACAACTGTAAACTGTGCTGAGGTCGTTAATGTGCAAACCTACTTAGTTTAGTGCTTAATACAATCTAAAAAAAAAAAAAAGAAAAAAAAAAAAAGAAAATACTTTAGAAATACAGGGACAATGCATTTTGTATATAATGTAACTACATATACTAGCAAAAGAGGGATGGGGGATATTGGCTCATGCTAGAGGAAGGAATGGCACAGGGTGACAGCAAAAAGACCTACCAAATACTAAGGACTCTCAGCAAGACAGGTCAACACAAGACCTCAGTTATTGAGAAAGCAAATATCATCTTCTCACAGAGAAAGCTGCCGTATTAAGCCAATAGACTGAATATGGCAGACACCTGTACAACTTCCAGCTGATAACAGTCACTAATATCCTTAAAACATCCTTATAAGAGGGGTGTCCCTCCGCATTTCCGTTTTCCTTTTGAAGTTTTAGTGGTTGTAGTACATATTGTACCAAGCTCCACCTTTTTCTAACGTCATCAGCATTGTCTTTGACTGTTTACTTACCTGTGGTTTTTCATTTATTCCTCTGATAATATCAACTCTTTCACCGCCGTTAATCTTCTTTGGCTAACACCACAATTTCTTCATTTTTACAAGTCGTCCCTTTACATCAGTGCCAAACAGTTATGTGTTTCAACATTGTACTCCAATGTCTGCTTTGTGGTCATCTGGATATTCTCCTGACGATGTGATCTATATGTTTGATTATTTATCTATTTCGTTACAGTCCAATGACTGTACATCTGTCTGATTGACATTTTGGTGATTGAACGTCATTCGGCATTAAAACGACCCATTAACTTTACAGAGCCACAGAAATTTTCTGTCGTGCTTTTGCCTGGCTTTGGTTGGGATACCGCACTATAAAAATTCACGCCATTATTATTATTAAAAACAACGGCCTTAAACTGGTACGAAGTTTCAAGGGAGGGAAGTCATGGTTGAGGCACAACAACAAATGCCCTTACTACTCTGCTTCAAAGGAACTTGGAGTAGCCCCAAAATGTAGACGGAACCATAGTCGGGTATGACTTTCAAGAAAGATACAGGGAAAGAAAAACAACAGCAAACAGTTCCACAGCCTTAGGCCATCCAAGGAAAGTGATCCTGAAAGTAATACAGAATAGCATCAACACCATCAACGGTGAAGAACTGCCAGAACAAGATGGCTTGTTACAAGACAGGAGCAGATCTTGAACTGTCGGAAGCTGATAGAGAAACATCGGGGCTATGGTATGCAGTGGCTACACTGGTAAGAATCTTCACATCAGGTTTACTACAAGGTAAATCTTTACAAGTTCTTCGTAGTACTAACCTTGCCAAACGAATATATAAATCGTCGACTTAAACATGCGAAGGAGCGGTCTGATCGTTTTCTGTTAAGACCTGCTCATTATCTCTTAATGACAGGCGTGCGTGCGGGCCTTGTGAGCTGCCACGTGCTCCCCCAAATGACCAATATCAGCCAAGATACAACAAAATATGAGTGGACAGCCGGTTTTATTACTGCTAGGCATTTCTAAGGCGAGCCATGCCGAGGGTGAGGAAATATACGTAAACAAACAAAATGCAAATGGACCATATAAACGTCGAGTGACTGAAAAGGAAAGAACAAAAATCAACTAACCTTTTTCTGAATTTTCGTTCACGCTGCCCACTAGCGAGCCGTTGACGAACTTGGGGTCATTGTCATTGATGTCTAGCGGCAGGACCGAGACGGAGGCGAAGCCTGTCAATGGATTTGTCAGCTCGTCTGTCACCTGCACGTCGACGATGTAGGTGTCACGCCCGTTGGGCAGGTCACGGTCGAGTTTGTCTTTGAGGAACAGCTGTCCCGTGGTGCTGTCGATGCTAAAGAAGCTCAATAGCGATGTACTGGTGATAGAGAACTGGAATTTGTTTGGGCGGTCCACGTCTGCGTCTGTTACGTTAAACTGAAAAAATGCACACAAACGGACACACACACACACACATATTACATAGCATTTTACAGCTTTTCAGAAAAAATTATTTGTCTTCTGCTTGTTGACCTAATTTTTTTCTTACCAAGTCCTTTGCATGGTTCATTTTACCTAGACCTTTCAGAGATCTTGTTACAAAAAAAAAAAAGAAAAAAAAAATTATGGAAAAAAACATTAACTCAAGCACACATCTCCTTTAGGCACAAACACAGACACCCTCAACCACCACCTCAGACAACAGAACACACACACATTCAGAGATTGGTACGAGAACATCAGTATCATGGTGTGGTACGCGAAATAAAAGACGATCGAAGGTCTTTATGCAGTAACTTGAAGCTGACAGCGATAGAAGGATGGAATAAATTAGCAGTGGGAAGACAGAAACTAAAAGAGAAATGGAAATAACAAAGGGATGAAGAAAGAAAGCGAGCTTGCAGAGAAGATGCGGTAAGGCAGGTCTTCCCAGTTAACGGCTCCCATTAAATTCTCTTACAGCAGGCGTCCTTCATACCTGCAGCAGAAGCCTTGGGTTGCCCACGACGCTCTCGTCTTCTTCAACGATATTTCGGATGATCAACGACGAGGGAGATAAGACGGGACTGTTGTCATTGACATCCGTAACAAGCACATTGACTGTCGTTGTCGCTGAATATAATCCATCAGACGCTCGCAGTTTTAGTTGAAAAAACTATATTTAAAAAAATAGATGAATGATGGGCTTAATAGTGGATAATGACTGGCGTTGGATGGTAGATATTAACATTATGAAATGGTTATGCGCAGCCTTTAGTTTTTATTTATAGGAAGGGATTTTTTTTCTCTTCTTACGCTAAAGAATTATTTTAAAATCGTAGCCCCTGTCGCTCTTTTTTTTTTTTTAGAGGTTTGAGAATCAACGTTCTGATGCATTTCGTTCCAATGTTGGCTGTACATAATTTACCACATTTGTGTGTGTCTACAACCGACTTCCCTGCCCAATCCAGGCCTGGTCAGTCTGTCTGTTATCAACTAGCTCTCTCACCCTGTCATTGTTCTCGTAGTCAAGTTTCCGCACGAGAAAGAGAGCCCCATTGCCTTCCCTCACACCAAATGTTGGAATCTGTCCGTTACCAGAATCAATGAAATAAGACAGTCTTTTACTGTCCGCTGAAAATGGAAAAGGAAAATCGGTTATGTATAAAAAGAATTCAATGAAAAAGAAAGAGAGAAATGATGATGATGATGATGATGATGATGATGATGATGATGATGATGATGATGATGATGATGATGACGATTAAAAAAAACACCAACAAACACAGATCCAGGTTCAAGAAAACAGAAAACCAAGACTGGGTGCAGGAAGAACAAAAAAAAAAAAATCGAGATATTAAATACAGAAGTGGAAAAGCAAATAAATACTAACAAGTAGAGATCAAAGAAGAAAGATTACACACAGCTGCCGTGATTTCCATCTGTAAGATAAGGCTAGAAGAACAGAAGAAAGATTTACTTACAACTGTCGGGATCTTTAGCCGTAACATAAGGCTCGATGAGCTTGTTGAGGTTAAAGTCTTCAGGCACTGTCAGGTTGTACACACTTTGATCGAAGTATGGAGGGTTGTCGTTAACATCATTGATGAGAACTCTGACAGAGACGGAAGCTGCGACAACAAACAGATACTGACTAGTGGTAACCACCGTAACCTTGACACAGCTGTACACATGCTGGCGGTACTCTAATAACGATATTCTCTACATTATAATTAAGGGTATAGAAACAAACACAATACGGGAATGTGGCAACAAAGAGAGTAATTGACAATGGCGTCAACGTAACATGTCTTTACTCCCCTCATTGTCGACCCATGGTATGCTATTCTTATCCGAAGAAAAATACCAGAAGCGACACGTCAGCGTGTGCAGGTAAAATAAAACATACAGGGTGCATATATTTGTGTGTGTGTGTGTGTGTGCATTTTTGTGTGCTCGCGCGCCGAGATGGATTTACTGATTCGCATAACAGTAACGTAGAGACTAAGAGATACAAATTTATAACCTGCACGAACGCATCTGCCTACCTTAGTCCTATGAATATGTGAGTTTTATGTCAATACGTATAGGTGTCACGCCTACCTGTAAGTTATGTCTATACGTACGTACGTGTGAAACCTTCATGTATATAAGATTCATATCAGTGCCCACGTGTATATGCTTGCATGCATTGTCTCTACCTGAATTTGGATTAGGGGCGACGCTTGGATACGCTGAGGGTGCCCCGTCCTTAGCGATGACGTTTATCACGTATAACTCTTTTGCCTCGCGGTCGAAGGATCGTTTGGTTTTGAGAACCGCAGATCGGTCATCTTTCCGGACGAGTTCGAAGTCCAAATTGTAAGTGCCGTTGTCGCTGGCAGAGACCTCAAATGTCAGCTGAGAAAAAGGTAAACACAAATTTAAACAGAATCGAACGAATTAGAAAAATAAACAGCATATCATTTTCTCTTTGGAGCCATTCACTAACACAGTGGTTCTCAAAGTATTTCGGACCGCGGACCACTTTCCTTAAGTAAAAAATATAGCGGACCACCAAAGCTTAAAAATCACTCTGTACTATCAATTTCAAATTTCAATTGCTGCATTTGTTTCATTACAATTCAAACAAAATGTCCTTTTGTGACAGTAGTATAGTAATAAGTTGACATAAAACTACCTACCTCGTTATTTGTAATTAAAATTTCAATGTGAGGAATGCATCACTTTAAACATCACTTTGCTGACATATGACGTCTGTCAGCCGCGGACCACTAGTGGTCCGCGGACCACACTTTGAGAACCACTGCACTAACATACTCATCATAGTCAACTCCACCCACACGAAACATGGATACAATTACACATTTGCGTGTGACACCATTCTTTATCTCTCGCACGCACACAGATACACAAATACACACTCCCCACCTCTCTCTCTTTGCAGAACAAATATAGTTTATCGAAACACAAAATATCAGTTATAAATACACAGTAGAAGAAATCATTAGCAAGATGGCATGTGTGTAAAAGTCCTTTTTGTTGACATGCTAAAGCACTATGATGCTTTATTACATAAATCTTGAGCGAAAACCAATACGACAAACAAAGTAAAGTATTCTGCATGTAAGGCTGGTAGATTGAACTCTAATTCCAATAGAAGCTGCTCGAAATAAAGATCTTGGCAGAAGATACCTTGCTAAAATCTGGAGTGACGTCCAAGTCCTGGCCGGTAATGGTCAGACATTCTTGCCCCTGCTCCATGTTCTCGGTCACCGAGCCCTGGAAGCGGCCATCACCGTCAGTTCCAACGAAAGTCGGCCGCTTGTTGTTATCATCCAAGAGTTGTACTACAGGGTTGATCTCAGTGGACAAGGTCACCGAACCATAATTCTAAACAGTATAGACAAGCACAGTTTATGACAACGTGGCGTATTTTCTTTTACATATATCGATAGACAATTAGCGATGTAGACATACTTGGTAGATATGACGTGAACAGTTTACAAAGTTTGCAAAATTCCCATTTTGTATCCGTGAGCACCAATCTCACTAAATAATGTAAATAATGGCTCCGATCAGACTGGTAACATTAGGGAGACTTTCTAGTAATGCAATAATTATAGTATTGGTGGTGAGTCATTCTCTTTTTTAATTTTGGAAAATATGATGCTTTTGGTAATATTATACAAATATGTCCGAATTCTTAAGAGTTTTAATTATTATACAGAAACAAAATTTATGTATAATATTTAATTTTGAAAAACTGTAATGGAACAGGTTTTGTAAAATATTAGGAAAGCTATTGGCAGTCGACCTATTGTTGATTGATGTGAGTTTGTACATGGATATCTGTGAATGATGGATAATTGATACTGTCTTTTTAACTAAGAGATACAGAGTTTTTTATGCTTTAAATTTTCGTTTTGTTTGTAATAATTTTAGAGTTCGCCGTGGCAAATGCATTAATTATTGAACTTTTTTTTGCATATATTGTCAATTTGTAATACCACCCTATAGTAAAAGAACAAAACTGAAAATAAAAATCGTCGGTGAATCTCGTGTGCATCTTTTACCAGACAGCGCAGGCGAACGATGTGACTTTGCTTTGTCTCGAAGTCGAAGACACCGTTGGAGTAGACGGTCGCCTTGTTGGGGGAACTGTCGGACTTCCTGATATAGAAGAACGGTGAAGTGTCGTAGGTTCCCGAGTTGGCATCGGCGAGCTGGAAGTCCACGCGCGGGTCGTCTATGTTTGAGTTGCACGTGATGTCTTGTATAATGGGGACACCTTGTGCCGCCATTTCACTCACCTGGTGAGAATTCAAATATGATGCATGCATGAAAAACAATAGCGATTAACTCTTTTAATTTAATGGTTTTTACTTCAGAAGAGTAATTGTTTGTAGAGGTCTGGTAACTTCCGGCTCTTCTTTTGCCTGGTTTACTTTTGTCGGGCCTATAGGGGGTGCAGAGAGGGAATTCTTTACGCCACACTGTGCAATTTATGTTTGGATGCCAGTGTTCTCGGCTATCCCCTTTTCCCACTTCCTCAACGTGATTAAAGTATAATGCTAAAAATAAGATATGTAACCAATTAACAGCGGCAACTGAGATGGTGATTTGAAATACACATCAGAACAATGTGCACACACACACACACACACACAAATGTATCGATATACAGAGATCACGAATGAAGGTAGGGTTCCTCTCCTTTTAGAATATTCAATATATTCAGGACAGTGCGGGCTTGTCTAATGGCAAAAGGGAAAAGTTCTACTCACAGTGTACACCATACCCGTGTAGTTCTTGTCAAAGCTGGGGGGTTTGTTGGAGCTGGTTATGACGTTCACAGTAACTGAAACTGTGCTGTTAAGTGGGGATGCACCCTTGTCCTTTGCCATCACTCTCAGACTGTACTGAGTCTTCTGCAGAAAAAAAACCGCAATAAAATAACATGAATGCAAAGCACATATAGCACAAGCCATGAATACAAACTGAAAACGGTAAAGTAATGAATACAAACAGTAGAGATACATGCACTGCTGAATTGGGAAAATAAACTGACTCCCTGCCTTTCTTTTGAGTTTTTAATTATAAAATAAGACATAAATTTAATGGGTTTTTTCCAAGTGGCAGATACATATATGTGTGAGCAGACAAGGAAAAACAAGAAGTTGGATATATGTGTGTGCACATACCTGTATTTAATTTCCATTTATTACAGGTACTTTCTGAAGGGATAGAAGTACATTGTTATACCTCGATCGATCCATGAGCACTTCTAGTTCTAAGGCCTAACTTTGCCCACCCACCCCATCCACAAATAGTACCTATAAGGACCGTACGTACCCTGGCAAGAGCTTAGCCTGTCCTACAGCATAAAATCATAAAATCAAATGCCAACCTAGACACTGCTATCTCACCAGCAGAAAAAAGGCCATAACCAGCAAATAAACCAAACCTGGCAGTACTGACAGAAACAGGACAGAAAGCTATAGAATAAATCATTAAGGAAACTGGATAACATAACCATTTACATAGAAGAAAAAATCCCAGAAAGTCAAATAAACTAGTGCAGAGCAGGATGAGGAATAAGGGTACCAGCACACCATACCACCAGTGCAAGCTTAGCAGGTCTCATAAATTAACAACAGGTAAAAGGGGCACTAACACAGTTCACAATGCAGACTTGTCAAACACAACAGAAAAAAGAGGGCACAAGCAAGAGTAGACAACACCTGTGGCGCCACAAAACAGCGACCCTCCCTCACACCTCCCAAATCCTTCCCTACCTTCGCCCACCTCCCCCATAACCACATTCCCCAAAAATCCCCATCCCCACAGTGCAAAATCCCCGCGAGGTGAAAGCACTTTCCCTTCCAAAACAAACAACTATTAACTTTAAATATTCGCCACTATACTTTATGGGCGTATCTAATTTCATGTGAACCATTTTTGTTTAATAATATCTATTTAAACTGGGTTTTTTTTCTGTTGTCGGTTGTTTGCGTACGCGTGTGAAAGACGTTATCTGTGCGGGAGAGTGCGGACGTGCGAAATCGGGTGGAAGCGACAGGGTGGAAGTCTAGAGTCTAGAAAGGGAAACAATCACAGCATAGCACTGATTGAATAAGAGCAATAAGCTGAAAAAAAGAGAAAACAGTTAACTAGTATTTTGCTGCTTGTAAATAACATTGTTTCTCACCCCTTGCTGAAGCTGTTTGTCAAGGTAGATGAAACCATTGGACGAGATGATGCCAAAGGTGCCGTTAGAGCTATCGAGGAAGGAGTATTCGACCTCAGCGTTAACACCTGTGTCGTTATCGTAAGCACGGACTGTCAGGAAAGTTGTTCCAACCCTGGTGTCAATGGTTATGTTGGAAACATACTGGGCTTTGTCAAACTTTGGAGCGTTGTCGTTGATGTCCTGCACTTGGAGTCTGAATGCACACCAGCCTTGCAAGGAAGGATTCCCGCCATCTTCAGCATAAACAGTCACCTGTGGTCATCGATCACGTTTACAATAAACGATGTGATATGGTGAAAATATATCACTTATAAAATATTATTATTTTAAATCTAAATTTTACAAAACGACAAAGTTGTTTTCGTAAACTTAACAAAAACGGTAAACAAAACAACATGAAAAACGGAAAAGGGGAAGGATGTGGTAATAAAATTTGGGAAATACGAAAACGACAGACCTGAATATACTTCTCCATGTTAGACGCCTCTCTGTCGATTCTCCCTGACACATAAATAGTTCCGTTGGTGGGTACTATTTTCAGGTATTGTTCAGGGCGGACGAGAGTGTAGGTCAGTCTACCGTTAAGGCCTCTGTCTGGGTCCGTAGCAGAAACCTAAAAGAATGATTCAATAATCGTAATTTGGAGTTGTAACCGGAACAACTTTAATTCGATGTGCGCATTTACGAACCCACAATCTTATTACAAGGAAGCACTAAGACGCGCATATGTACACACGCACGCACCCTTACCCCAACACAAAAGCACACAAATGTATGACACCATCTACCTGTATGACAAAAGAGTTGTTCGCAGATTCTTCAAAGACGTTAGACAAATCGTAGGCTGAGCAGTTGGTGAAGGTGGGCTTGTTGTTATTGGTGCCCATCACCTGAATAACTATATACGTCGTGTTGCTTAGTGAGGTGACACCACCACAGCACGAGCCGTCATCCCTGGCCGTGATGTTCAGCACAAACTGGTAGTCGTCCTGTGTGAACGCTGACTGCAGCGTGATAATCCCAGTGTCTTGTGCCAGACTGAATTTGCTCTGGGGCACTGTTGGGAATAGAGTCAACAAGAGGTACAAATGTTGGTCGCAGAAAACGAAGAACTTTTGGTGAGGTCAGCAGATTCTTTCCAGCATTCAAATGTTTTCCTATTATTCACACAAGTACAGATATGCTTGCAAATACTAACAGGTTCGAACGATGCAGGCACATGACTCACTAACGAAAAAGGACTTTCGAAAGAAAGTTGACAAGATGGAGTAAGGTTTCATAATGGCTATTCATTTTCCAGGCTAGCCATGATTATTAGGCGCAGCCTCATTAAAGTACTCAGGACAGAGCTATGTTATCGGTCTGGACGGTCTGTCTGTTATTTACAGACTAAACACGAAATCCAGCCGTCGCCGTCATGTAACGGTAACTAGGAAAACTGCACACCAGAACAAAAACGAAGTGACGGACAATGGAAGAAACGAAGTCACACGTCGGCTCATAAAACAGTAAAGAAATAGCCTAAAATGTCTTTAGACGAATAAATAAATGGAAGAATATACATTGTAGCCAAAAGTGGGTTGGCAATAAGATGAACAAGTTAAAAAATAACAACCCCCCCCCCCACCACAAGAAAAAACCAACAACAAAAAACAACAAATAGTGGATATAGAAAAACAAAACCAAAGTGCCAGCCTCAAAATAAAAGACCGCTCCCTATTCACCGACCTGTGAAAGAGTAGCGGACCCTGTCTCCGTCGAGGTCGGTGGCCTGAATCTGCGCGATCACCGAACTGACCGGAAGTCCCTGCGCCACAGTGAACGTCTTGCCGGGTTCATTGGTGAACATGGGCGCCTCGTCATTAGTGTTTCGAACAAACACCCGCGCGCTAGTGGTGCTCGTTCTGGATGTTGGCTTCCCTTGATCAGCAGCCACCACAACGAAGTCATAATAATGGTTGGGTGTTCTGTCGTAGTCAAGGCGCCTGAAAGTAATAAAAAGTATTTAAATTATAAATCTACAGTAATATAGACAAACAACTACATCTTCTCCTTGAATATGAAACATTTCTACAAGTGTGGATAAAGGTTTCTCATCGGCCAGTAATTTTATCAGCAGGTTATTTGTTTGGGTTCTGTCGATTCGCCAACCAGTCCAGCAGCTTCCGCAGGGTTGTCAAGGAGAGTCAACGATGTCAAGGACTTTTTACTCTAAGGTTGACCATACTGAAAAGCAGGTTCGACACCTACCCCAGAGTGCTAAAGTGATGAACTTGCAGCAAACTGTGAGTTAATTGTTCCCCATTTCAACTCATCTGTCTTCCAATGTTTATCTATAGATTAACACATTCTTGTAATCTGCAAACCGCACATTAAGACCTCAGAGATCTTCATATTCCCCCTCCAAAGGCGATAGTCCTGCTTACTGTTTGACCGACATGATTCCCACATAGGAGCCGTTCCTTGTCACTGTCGTGATGGAGAAGTCCTGGGTATCCCTAAGGCTGTAGGTGATCATGGCGTTGGTACCCGAGTCTCGGTCGGTGGCCTTTACTGTAATATACAAAGATCAGTTAAAGGTCACTACAGGCACAGGTTATGGTTCTGTAGGTGAACTCCTTGATCTCGATGAATACTACAGTACAAAGTTCTTGAAAAAAAAACCCAAACTGGATAAACATTTCCGATACTACCATTTTACGTGTCGTGTTAGTCATTCAAGACTTACCACAGACTGACATGGTCATCAACATACACACAGAAAGTATAGAAAGAGGCAAAGAAAGGAGAAGGATGAAAAGGAAGAAATATCGAGAGCTATTGGAAACACTTTTGCTCACGGTCATAACAACCTCACCCCCACAAAAACAATGATACATAGGTACTATCATACCTTCCAGTATAGAAGTGCCTACAGCTGTGTCCTCCGGTACTGTGGCCAAGTATCGAGACATTTCAAACTCAGGGCTGTTGTCATTTATATCTACAAGCTTGATCAACACCTACATCAGACAGAGGACTAAAATAAAAAGTGTTCAAGACATTCGATCTAAAGGTCTAGTGGTAGGCTATGATAAATCTCTTGTCAAACGGATTCAAAGATTGCCTGGCACCACAATCATCATCATTTGCCAAATCTGTCAAGTCATGGTTCAAACATCAATCTATGGTTGATTGGAACGATTTATTAGGCAACACTTCAATGACTTTAACTGCAAGGTGGAACATGACAATGAAAGAGTGCCCCTTACTCTTTTATATTGTATTACTAAAGAACATCCAGAGAACTAAGATTTTAAAAAATATATTAACCCTTTATAAAATTCTAGCTCTACTCACAAACTTACATAGTGAGTTAAATAAAAGTGTGAAAATAGCAATACATTTGGTTGGTATATAAGAATACAAATTAAGCAACGATAAAGACCACAATTTTGGAAACTACAGTTAGTAATTGAAACTTATACCTGTGAAAAGAAACTATGGAACGCATTTTGTGTTCGGTTGGACTGCGTACAGCGAAAGCATGCGAGATACTTACTGTAGCCGTGCTGGTGAAAGTAGAAGTGCCCACAACTTGCACAGCCCTCACAGTCAGCTGTACTTGTGGAGACGGGGCTGTCTCATAGTCTATCGTCTGTAAAAACACAGAAAACCAGTGTTTATAACTGTAGATAATAATAATAATAGCTAATAACGAAAGTAAACACATAATAAATAATAATGAAACTAACAAGCAATATTGAAAAATAAACAGATCAGACAAGCATACAAAAAAATAATGTTACTATGTAGGAAAAGGAATCAACATTACTTTTATAAGAAAAGTAACTACAGTGACTACGTTTAAATCTGCCTTACAATAACAACTACCTGTCATGGGAAGATCTGAAAAAACATAAATATATAAAGAGAGAGAGATGTGTTAAAAATGAATTAGGTTAGAGTCAGGCTAACGTTTTTGCTTGTACAGCACACGGGTACCCATAACATGGATATCGCAATGAAATATTACTTGGAGACTTTTGACGACTCCATCACTGTCAACCGTGAAGTCGGAGGAGGGTTGGCCGTTGGAGCTGAGCAAGCTGTAGGTAACTGGTGACGGCTGGAACGATTTGGTCTCTATTTTAAGCGGCACATTGCCGTCCGGTTGGGTGTATACCCTGTTAAGGACAGAGAGAAATGCTTGATTACTCTAACGACTGATGAGTTGGTTCTGAGATGTCTGTATTGTTGTCACTGTTGATTTGTGATCTCTCTCTCTTGCACTTTCTAGTCTTTATTTCGTAAGCGGTAATTAGATAATAACTATCACCCCTATCATCATTACGAAAATATCTCTTCTTGACGGGAAAGTTTAAATCATATACAACCCCCCCCCCCACAAAAAAACAAAACAAAACAAAAACAAACAAGCAAAACAAAACAAAAACCAAACAAAAAACAAAAAACCAGTGTGCCTACAGAAGTACAAATTCATTGCACACAAGCACCGTACAACTCATTATATCATATATATATCTATATGTTGAGGGACGGAAAACAAATGCAACTTTACAAGCAGAGTGATCACAGAGGGTTTCTCTGGTGCGCCGAAAATAAAGCTGAAAGCTTGGTTCAACACTCGCTGCAGTTTTTAATCATGGCCCCCTCATTTCCGTGCAAGCCGAAAAATATCCTTACTCAATATCTGCTCCTCTGTGTGTGTTTTGAGAAGTGGAAGACAGACCGAAGTAAAAACAAAGAAGAAAGTGAGAAAAAAAAAATTTACCTACATCTGCAGCGGTTGGTTGTTTTCTTGTGCGTAGCCCTCGTAAAGAAGCTCCATGAACTGCGGGGAGCGAAATCCTACCAGCACGCTGACCGTCGTGGTTGTGGGGCTGGCCGTGGCGTCATTGGTATCCTTAGCCGTGACGGTGATGGAGATATCTTGACCCTGCGGGAACTGGGCGCTACCCACAGTGCGAATCTCACAAATGCGAGCTCCACTAGGGCCGACCTCGTTCAGAGTGAACTGACTTCTGAGGTTGCTCGGGGTCACTGGACAAATAATAATCACCGTAAACTTTATTCAGATTTCAAAGTTTAATTTTAAGCCAAATTTAATTTATAATGTAATAGTACAGAGACCAGGTATGATAGTTAAATGTATAAAGTAAATAATAAATAACAGTTTTGTACAGAAGCACAAATCTACTCATTCCTAAGTATACTGCACACGCATAAGAAGTATGCACGTAAAGTATGCTTATTGTATCTCAAATGCTGCGTAAAAAAAATGGAAAAAGGTTAATGTCGTCTATTAGTCTTTTTCTGTTTATGTAGTTGTGGGTGAGTGTGTTTTGACGCGAAGCCACATTTCGGGGTCAGCTTTCTTTTGTTTCAAGGCGGTGCCTATTTCCTCTCCCTATGGAGTCAGGTACCCATTCCTCAGAGCTGGGTCGAGTTGGGAAAATTCGCTTCGTCACACAGGTATAGTATCAAATTAGAGTTCTTTCTGGTTCGGACGCCAGTGCTCTAATCATTCGGCTACTACGCAAATACTGTTATCTTTATGTATGTTTCGAGAGTGGTGGTCTCTCTCTCTCTCACACAGACAGAGAGAAGGATTCGTTTATTTGCACAAATATCACACTAGGAAATTGATATGACAAATACCAAGAACACAAACATACACACACACTTGCTGGCGCCACTACTCGCACTAATATTTACAAACCCAAACGATTATTTCTTCCTCATACACATGCAAACACACACACACACTATCTCTCTTCCTAGCTTACATTCCATCCTTTTCTCACTTTCTTTCACATACACTACTATAAACTACCCACACATTTCAAAGTCACCATACATACCAAAATATATGCAAGATGACACATATAGATGCTTGCATTATGCATAACCCCACATAACCCCAACAGAAGACGAGAAGACACATCGAGCTGTTATTGGTCCTGACACGAACTACGGCGGAGTTCAGTTAGGTTATTGCTTCGACTTCGGAAGTTCTGGCCCTGGTGTGTCTATATGTCCAGAGGGCATGAAGCAGAACAGGCCATTGGTCGCGTGGGAAGCATCAGCTACAATCTTGCTACTCCTGCACAGACTGCATTGGGTGTAGATTGTGCATGTAGGGGTAGGTTACAACCAATACTTCTGTTAGCTACACGCACCACCCGGTCGAGTAGGACTTTATGCCTCCGCGTGGCGAACCATACCAGTGACTGAGAATGTCAGTGCGCTCTTGATCACCGGGTGGTAAAACTAGACCAGAATCTCCCTTTTAGGACAAGTTTTTTTTCAGCTGGCACAGGATGTAAGGCGTTGTTATGTCTGCTTGATAATCGACATTATACTGCTTTCCCAACTGATATTATTGGATCCCAGAAACCTGAAATGATCGACCTGCTCCATGGCCTCGCCGTTGATAATGAGAGGCTCAACAGGATCTCTTTTTCTGCGAAAGTTAGCCATTATCTTTTGGGTTTTCGAAACGTTGAGCTGTAAACCATTTTCACTGCATCAAACCACCAGGTGATCCACTTCCTGGCGGTACCCAGACCAGCCACTGTGGTGTCATCAGGAAACTTCACCATCCGAACTGATCCGTGAGCTGAGACACAGTCGTTGGTGACAAGGGAATAGGAATGGAGAAAGGACGCAGCCTTCTGGTGTGTCTGTGCTCACCAGAATGCTGGAGAGGCGATCGCTGACGCTTACCTTTTGGGTCGGTGCAAGAGAAAGTTGAGGATCAAAACACACTGACTGTAAGAGAGCTCAAACCCTGGAAGTTTATCAGAGGGTTTTTTCGGAATGACAGTGCACGTGCTGTCAAAGGAATCCTTATTAATTCTTTTGTTATACAAGTGTGATTACTACATGTCTAAGAGTGTATTAATCAATAGTAAACTATGTACGCCAGAGGATTCTTCATTTCCTCATCTTTTAAAGCATTCCTTGACAAAATGTCAAATAAGTCATATATACATATTAAGATGTATCTGCAAACAAAATTATGTTTAAATGGTGTGTATGTGACTGGCGGGAGGGCGTGTGCCTGCGTGCACGTGTTCACACCTGAAGTCAGGCTGTACCCAACAGAAGCTCCAGCATCAGGGTCCTGGGCCTGGAGTGAGATGACCAGAGTGTCCTGGGGAGCGATGGTCGTAAGGGTGGCCTGGTATGGCTGGGGTTTGGTGATGAAGACCGCCGGCTCGTTGACATCCGTGACGTTGATTCGGGCACGGATGACATAAACATCTGCCGGGAGCAAAGGTTAAATGACATGAAGTGTCACATACGTCACATGAATCTGGTCGTTACCTGTTCAGGTAATAGTATAAAGACACTCGACAATGAATCTCTCTCTCACACACACACACTCGCATGGGCACACACGCTTTACTCAATTGTATTTTTGTTCCCGTCAGCTACATCGTACTTTATCTGTAGTTAGGTCTGGAACTTGCACAGTAGTCGCAACGGCACAAATAGAATGACAACGTGGTAAATGTTGTGGCTTCCTTCGGTGGAAGTTCAGCGAGACATCGTGGTGTTTTCGATTACCTCAAATCTCAGCGCACGCATTTTATTTTCTCTCCTACTCATGTTTTCAAAGCGGGACTATTCTCGGGAACGGAAGGCACGCAAGGCGTTATTGCAGCAGCTATCGAGGACACAACCTAATTTTGCAAGATATGGGGTAAGATGATAATAATAATCGATAAACAGTTAATAGTTGTCTTTCTCCGAACTCTTTTCATTGTGGTAAAAATAAATTTGCCGAGAATTCTTATTTGATATTACAGTAATGTGGCAACTTCTACCACTAGCATGTATCCTCAGACGAGTCCTTCGCGTAACTAGAAGGTGATGCTCTCGTTTCGATTATTAACGTCACCCTCTCCTTCCCTCCAGCCTCAAAGCTATGCACCTATTATTGTGTATATTTACATATATTCTGGTGTCCATTTTTTAAATCTGTGGCACACATGAAAGAAAACAACTATGATGATGAAAATAAAAGTTGACATATGTTGGCCCTGCCCACTCAAATACGTGCTTAGAGCGAGGGTGTGAGTACAAGAATTATGTCATGTAAACATCCCAAAAGTTGCATTTTTTCTTTCTCTGAAAAAACCCTTTCCATGTTCGATTGCGATTTGGAAGAGGGAACACTGCTGAATGCTAAACTGAACGCATAAGCCAGGCTAAGGAATGCGACACTCTAACCCGCGAAGCCTACGGTCCCGCTAGCAATGAAATCAATGAAATAGAGAACATACATGGTTAAGGATTATGTTTATGTCTATCTAATTCCTTGTGTTTCTTTCCCGAGGCGAAATACTAATGGAGCAGAGGCAGTGGTAGTTAACACACATATTACAATTTTCTAGTGAACTATTAACATTTCTAATCAATGTCCCTGTCTTAAGAATTGGCTGACATCACTAAGGTTGGCACGGAGAGATTTTTATTTGGGTAAATTTGGGGATAGATTCCTTGACGTTCGAGACTGGGGTGCTCAGATTTCTAAATCTTCGTGCCTTACTCGAGCATCATTTCTAGTTTGTGTGTGCGCTCTCGCGTTTTGTATCTATTATGAATATATAATTACATGTACTAATGTACATGAGTACCCATGTGTTTGTGTAAGCTTACTGCAAATGTACTAAGTTCACAAATTTCTTATTTAGAAAGATATGTTTATACTTCTCAAGATGAGAACGTTGAAGGATGCGCGCGTGCGAATAAGATGTATCCGAAAGACCCAGGAATTCCATGGAATTCCAAAAAACTGAGACGAAACACGGGACATTAACATTTTTTTGGAAGTATTCTTCTTCTTCTTTGACATAATCACCGCCATTTTATAATTTACTATTTTGTGCTATTATACTAAAGATATCATGAAAAGGGATGGGTCACAATACTTGTGAGATATATATATAGATATACTTAGCACAAATACTCACATACAAGTGTTCCACTCGTCATACTCACCCACAGACCCACACACGCACACCCGAAAGCATCAATACCTTACAACTACTGTCCTTTTCCCCAAACCCACCCCTTAAGCTAAGCCATTGCTACCCTTGACTTACCCGCTTGGTCAACAGTGCTCGTAGCGTTAACAACTATTGTGACGGTCTTCGTTGTCTCATAATCCAGAGAATTTGCTGATATCCAGTTGAGTGTTCCCGTGCTGGACAGGGTAAACAAGCTGCTGTCTACGGATGAGGACACCAGCATGTACGTCCTCGATACGTTCTGAGGCACGTAGTTAGTAAACGACAGCACCTGACCCGCGCGGTTTTCGCTGAATTGAACGCTGACTTCTGGAATGTCCGTCACTGCTCGCCTCTGCCGAGAATGAACCACGAGAGACGAAAGAGGAATGTCTAAGTAACTCACATCAGCAAGGTTCGAATCCACAACCAAGGATCGCTTCCGCCTGTTGTGTGAGATGTAATTGTGCCGTGACCATACATCCCTTTTGTCGATCTTATGATCAAGATCTTTGTCTTGAGAGAATGACAACGGCTTCGGTTGCTCTCCAAACCTTTCGTGGATAGAGGCTAAAGCACACACAGCTATACACAACAAAGCGACGACTGGGGTCGCGGCTTTAATGGCCGCCATCTTGTAACGTCTCCACGATTTCGTTTGCACTTTTGGGAGTTCGTGTGGCCCTTCACAATCGTCCCTATACCAAAGCTTTACTAGACACAAATTCTTAGCTTTTTGAGAGCTTTGAAAACAGGTATAAATAGTACACACCCATGGTGTTATGACACGAAAGACAAGACGCAGTTCGCTGAAAGACGAAACTACTCATAAATGTTTTTTGTTCGACCAGGAAGTCTGGCCTGGTCGTGATTATACCTGACCTCAAAGGTCATGAGACAAAATAGGTCATAGGGCGGGTGGATTACATCAGCCTGTCATGGTCGCTCTGTACAGACTGCGATGGGCACAGACTGTGCATACAGGGGATATGTCACAGCTGCTAGCTGCAGGCATTTCCAGGTTGAGTAGGACTTTCTGTTTCTGTTCGGCGCTGGCATATCAGACGGTAATTGAGAATGTCACTTTTAACATCTTTAGATTTCAGCTTCATGAACATCATAAAGAACTATTTGAATCAAAGAGAAGTTCTGAGTCTCACCACAAACTTGTTTTAATGGACTGCTAGCAGACGATTTTTTTTTTTCATTTAACTACTAAAACGAGGCTGGTGTGTACAAAGCTTCCGGTTTAGTCACCGAGACTAACAGCGGAGAACTTCGCGGGAGGCTAGACGCTGGTCTCGGCAGTCCAGTCCACCTATACAGCTCCGTGGTCTGACGAAATCGCTTTAACATTTGCCTGTATTGTATAATAATCTTAGATAGCGGGTAGCAGAAACAAAGCAAAGCGAGGCATGCCTGTTTAATACATGCCAGAGTGGAGCACAGACTTTCTGTGTCTTGCTCCTCCACCTTTAACTGTGCGCCGGCCGAGAGAAGATTTATTCGCTGATACTAAGGTAAATCTGCTTCCTAGTATTCGCGCTACCTCAAACCTGGCTCCCTATTCGGTCGTCAGGTGCTTCGGTCGTATCCCACTCGGCAACCTCTACATGTAAGTCTGTGATCGCTCTGTCAGGGATCGCAGTTTAAGCTCGCTGGTTGGCTGTCGTTGGGACTTGCATGAGTGTTTGAGATCCACAATTTGCGGCCAAGACGTGTACAGGTATGTGTGATGTCGTCTTCTCACGTACTAGGCGCGGCGCGGCCAAACCCTTGAGATCCAGTGACGGCAACGCGTAAGAACAGGAATTTAGTGCTGCAAAAAAAAAATTGTCGCAGTGAGATGCATTTGGTAGAAAGTCGACAGTAACTACTGGATCTGTTGTAGATAAAGATTATGACTACAAAGATAATGAGCACTTCAGTAAAACGTATCGTACCGAGTCAATTCTATAAATATCGAATGCATTCTGTAAGTATAGAATGAATTGTATTGCTATAGGATGCTTTTTGTAGCTAGAAAAAGAAAATTATAGAAAATTTCCCTCCTGGCGCCCCATAGTGTTACCAATACAGTGAAAGTTTGCTGTTCTGGGTTCAGCTGTCGTCTCGGGCACGCTGTTCTTTCCCTGCATGTGGCATCTGTTTACATGGCTGGTTGCCTTGCCCTGATGCGGCCTTAGTTGCTGGCTCAGCATAAAACACAAATTCCATCCCTCTCCCATCTCACACAGTTTATTTGTCAACGATCGGCAAGGTGATTATCAGGTATGTCGACCGTTGTTCCAGAATCTACCTTTGTTCCCTGTTCCCGAAGGCCAAAAACTGTCTGTGTACAGCGAGCCGACGCGCGCGACATTCTTCCGACAGACTGTCGCAAGGTGGTATGGACAATCTGCACACAATAAATAGCTTGCCTTATAGAATTATGCCACCCAAACAGCAAAGAAAGGTCAAGAAATTAAATAAACTAAATTTTCGGATAATTCCAAAATAAAAACTCATGTAGATATTTTGAACAAATATGCATTTTTATTTTTTCTCAGTCAGAAAAACATTTTTATTTTTCTTCATCTTTCTCTCTACGCCTCTTCCTAGCCCCTCTCTTTCTTCTCAATCTTTTCTCTTTCCCTGTAATCTTCGCCTGTACTGGTCCTTTGTTTCTGGTCACATAAAAGGTATAAAAGAAAGATATTAGTGAAACACAATAACCAGCTCGTAGAAACTAAGAAAATAACTTTTGCTGTGAGGAGACTTTTCCTTTCTCATTCTCTTGTATCCAAATAATGTTTCTAATTACTTAATCAGTCTGTAAACTCCTCCGTCTGTTGTCATTAAGTCAGTTGTTTCAATTATGTCATTGGTAGTTCTTAATGTCTGGTTTACTAGAGTAACTCTAGTCTGGCTTGCAAGAGTAAGCCTGCTTGAGAATGTTTACACTGTGACTATGTCTCTGTATCTGTTTGTGCGTCATGCATGTGTGTCCGAGTGGGTTCACTGTAGAATGTGCGAATATCAGCGCTGGGTGAGGTTTTGAAGTTGCTGACGTCAACGTGTACAGTACTCCCATCTCTGGTAGGTTTGTGCTTACCTCCCTTGCTTCTCCAATTTGCCAGATTGGTAGTTACTCCACTCTTGCTGTGCTAACTATGCTTTGCAGATTTTATTTACTTCTTGTTGATTCAAATCCACAGGAGAGTTGCCAACGGCTTCTCTATAGCCAGAATTCCAGGCATGATCAAAACAATTCTTCATGATTGCACAAAAGAGACGATTTTAACCCAGGAAAAATAGTGGTCATGGAACACACAGTAATTGAAATACTTAGAAGGTCATAAAATTTTTAACCTTTTATATCTTTTGGCATAAAAATTAGTAAATTCAGCAGGTAGTTTGAAACTAAATGTGCCGCAGGAAGAAGACTAGAAGTAGCTCAAATTAAATACTTTTAGACTTTAAAATCATTACAGGTAAAACAAAAAAATCTTTATACAGTGATACCTCGGTTCTCGAACGCCTTGACTTTCGACCAAATCGGTATTCGACCAGGAAATTCGAGAAAATTTTGTCTTGGAATCCGAACAAATATTTGGAACTCGAACATCCGAACGTCCGAGATGAGCCGAGTTGAGCCGAATGGCGTTCATTCGGCCCAGCGCGCCTTGCTTGCGTCATCAGTGTGAGTGCAGAGAGAGAGAGTCACGTTTTTGTGGAGAGAGTCATGAAATGTGTGTACTGTACTGTATTGCAAATTACTGTACTGTACACTGAATTTAACCCTTAGACATGGGTCCAAAGAAAGCCAGAAGTGGTAATGCAGACAAAGGTAAGCGGAAAGCTGTGAGAACAACTATTGAGCTGAAGAAAGAAATCATTGCCAAATATGAACAGGGCACACGTGTTTCGGATTTGTCTGCTGAGTATGGCATGCCAAAATCAACCATCTCTACTTTCCTTAAGAATAAAGCTGTTATAAAGGCTGCCAATGTTGCCAAAGGTGTAACACTGATAACTAAGCAAAAGCCTCAGATAATGGAGGAAATGGAGAAACTGCTCCTTATTTTCGTACAGGTACAGTAAATGAAACACAATTTACTGTACTGTACAGTACATTTTATTTTATTTTTTTTTGTTTTTGTTTTAATAAATACACTTTTATTTCTTATTTCTTGTTGAGACTCATGTTTTTCTACATATTATATACAAATTAGGCCAGTAAATAGGCATTTTCTGGGGCTTGGAACGAATTAATCCAGTTACCATTATTTCCTATGGGTTTCATTGCTTCGGTTCTCGAACAATTTGGTTCTCGACCGTCCTCCCGGAACGAATTATGTTCGAGAACCGAGGTATCACTGTAGATCATAGATCAAGCTATGCTGCCAGATGTAAGGCAAAAATAGTAATGATTCCTCAGCCCCAGCACCAGAGGCGGCGTTAGGAACCATTAGGAACACGCGGGGCCTGGGGCCGACCATCCGCGCGGGGCCTGGGTAATGGAGTACGTGTATCAACATCCCTATTGATATGATGCCCGAAGCACTGATTTATATACAGTTAGATAGGTTGGATCAATTTCGCGAAATAACGCACGAATTTAGTGTTTTAATTGTTCGTAACCTTTCCCACCGTCTGTGACAGTACCGGCTTTTTCTTAAAGCGAAATAATATGGTGACGATAACTTAATAAACTGCTTGTTATTATTGTCGGGCTTAACGTGAAGACATGGGTTCAATAATTTGCTTAATTAGAACTTAGAAGTGTTTTCTGAACGTCAGTTTTTTTGTCACAACTTGTTTAACACAGCTAGCAATAAGTCATAAAGATGACCTCGGGGCTAAAGCGCGGGGCCCCTTCGAGAGCGGGGCCTGGGGCGGCCGCCCCATTTGCCACCCCCTAACGCCGCCGCTGCCCAGCACAATAACACAGCGACGCTTTATATAAAAACCTGTTACGTGTACAAGATATATCTTGCATCTTTTTCCACTTGTCAGTAGGGTGACATGCACAGATCATTAACACTTCATTTTCGTCAACTGTCGACGATGCGGACTTCAGGTGGATCGGTCCTTATTCCAATAGTTACCTTCGCTCAATTATTACAAGACCAGAAGTTACCTGACGCACCTATGACATTTTTTTTTTTTTTTTTTGCATCAGGATGACGCAAGGCGCCATAGGTCTGGGTAATATGCATGAAGGTTTTGGAAAATTTGGTTCTTATTTGTTGACTTGAACTGTTGCGCGGACTTCGTTAAGCCAAGTACTGATAGGAAAACGTGTGCTTTAGAAGTACAACAGATTTGTAGTACATGCCATGCATGCTACTTCAGACAGAATAGTACGTATGACCTTATTTAAATTGGATAACATTTTATGGATTTGGCTTATCAACACAAATATCCAGAAATATCCACTGTTTGTGTCTTGGTTAATTTTATAAGCGAAAAAAAATCAGTGTATGATCGTTTCGCAATATATCTATGAAAGTGTGATTGAAAGTGTGGGCATAGAAGATAATAAAGAACATCTATTCAATTATAAATTATTTTGGATTTTCATTTCTTTTGCTAATAATTACTATAAACAGTTTCATTCTACCAAAAGAATCAACAGTTTTTGAGCATACTGACGTCTAAATTCTTTGATTCAGCAAATTTCACTGTTGTGACTAAGCCACACAATTGCCAATTGCAAGACCTTAGAATGGCTAAATTATGCTTTGTGATGAACTTTCAATACTGTTTCTTTAAAAATCTAGTTATAGTAAATCTATTGAAGATTTCATTTTTGTTTCTAATGTTTATCCAAATGTTTATCCATTAAGTCACTGCATCATATGTTCGAAACACACGCTTAAAGTAGAAACCACATGAAAAGGCACTAAAACAGAAACCAGTACTTTTTGTAACGTTGATTTACACTTAGTATTATACTGTATAGGAATATTTATTTTCCAGTTCATATGTGCTTGATTTGAAATTTTGCGATTTATTACACAAATATTAGCAATTAGAATTTAATTATTGTAAGAAAGTGAAAGTTCAAAGCTGCCTTCCAAGTCAATATGTGTAAATGACTAAAACTTTGTGGGCCAGGAAGAAGTCTTTAGATCATAGACATTAATAAAGAACCCACTGCATAGTTTATATGGTTTGAAAAAAAGGGAAGGGGAATTATATATGCACCGAGAAATAATGCCAACAGTCAAAGCATGCTTCTGATTTCCAAAGATCGAAAGATGTTTTTATAACATTAGCTTATAACATTTGCTTTTTAAATTTTCCTTTAACACCTAAAAGGGGTTAACACCTTTGTTTGAAGAAAGCAGCATTGCGTTTTCAATAAACTTTGTTATTACATTTGGTTAGTATTTATTATTA
Source organism: Pomacea maculata (assembly GCA_004794325.1). Lineage (NCBI taxonomy): Eukaryota > Metazoa > Mollusca > Gastropoda > Architaenioglossa > Ampullariidae > Pomacea > Pomacea maculata. The sequence continues at coordinate 1,165,321 of SRHC01000548.1, read as the reverse complement.
GTAGTATTAGCAATGAATGTGCCAAGCAGCTGCAAATTGTTCTTCTCTGCCTTCAGATGAATTTGCAACTTCTAACAGTGCGATATAAGATTTTAAAAAAATCAGGTTTGACTTCCCTAGCAGCAAGGCATACTCAGCTAGAACATATAAACTTAATCATCGACAATGTTTAGCACAGGATTAAAGTAACGCAACACTGTGCATGTGTCTTAACTCTAGGTTAGGCGCTGACTAAATACGCTCCTTGCTCACAAGCAATTACAGTAAAAATCTTTTGGTCAATAACACTGAAGAAAAGGAGCAAACTCATGTTTTAAAAAATGTATGTAAATTGTTAAGTTACACGCTATAAGTATGAGATGAGATGAACAAAATACAGCGGAATCTGAACTTCAGCACAGAAAATAAAAACAAAAATTGAACACACCACAATTGAACCTGCAAACCGCATGGTCAATTGAACATAAAGATGAACAAAACAGGATAACTTTATGTCAAAAACAGTTTCTGATCTTTTACTTTCATACAAAGATTTTCCATTCTGTATACTGGTGATTAGGCGCCAACTTAATTTTCAAAGTTGCCCCATGCGCTAGTCTTTCAAAACAGCAAGCAGCGACTGAAATTGTGAGATTAATACTTATTCAAGTGCAAAGGGGCATAATTAATTACATGAAAGCCACTATACTCCAGATAGAGTATATTTCAAAATTTAAATTTATATATTATATAATAATAACGAGCAACAAAATTGAATTTTTTGCAATATGCAGCAGAAATAATTTTTTTTTTAATTTAGCTAATCGCAAAAGATTAAGTTATAGGCGATATGTCGTATGACAAAAATCGGTTCTCTACTGCAGAGAGTAGCATGTGTCCATAAAGGTGAAGAAATTTGTTGAGGAATCAAACGTTTAGCCATCAGTCTCGCTTATTTTTTTCTGCTAAAATTTGCAAGACAATAACATTCGCAAGCACATAGTAACAAAAAATCAGCATCGAAACTACTTGTACAAGTACTTTTACATTCAAACCCCAATACATCTACCCTTCCCCCTTACCTCCATCCCCCAAATAATCGAGAATGAACATCTTTATAGAAATTCAAGAACATTAATTTTCCAGTAAGTGGAGGGATCCCAATATTTAATGTAACCAGGTACTGCAATGTGTCCTTACATGATAAAAATGATACACATGCATTATAACTGTATCAGAACAGCAGCACTGTACATACAATATTTTATGATTATGATAACTTAGATAAGAATGGCAGTAGATATATTAGTAAAAATCTGGTGTCAAAGGAGAAGACGTTCCCTACCTTGACCACGAAATCCCATCCACTAAGCATTTTCATGGCACTCTGATTATTCCCGATAACGCACGTTCACAAGCGAGCATGCGCAAACACTCCTAGGCTCGCGCTCACTCACTCGTATTATTTACTTGCATTTGGTCAGTTTCTTGCATGAGAACTCAGAACTTCATCTCTGCATTTTCCTCCACCCGTCCGCGTTACCGAGGACTACTTCCCCAGCAAGCCTGGGTTTCCATCATGCGTCCTCCTCCCGGACTGCGCCGTACATGTCCGCCAGCTTGGCAAACTTGGGACCCCACTCGTTCAAGTAATCATAGTCTTGGCTAGCGTCACTGCTACTGGTAGCCAACGAACTTAGGCTGCCTGCGTCACTTCCGCCTCCTTCCAGGGCAAACTCGTGCAGCGTGTCGAATGGGGGTGCGTCGGGGTCGTCGTCGGCATCCCTCATGCGGTCGAGGATGGTGTCACCCACGTCTTCAGAAACAGCTGAAACGAAAGTGAGACATTTTGTCTTGCAGACCTTTCTGACCTCCCTCCCTCCCTATGTAGGTGCTTGGGTAGAGTGTCTGCCTGTTGCAAGAGTGTCTCACCTCGGGCTAATTGAGGTTCTCGCCGCAAGGGAGCGTTTCTGATGTCCGGCTGGAGCTGTCTGACAGGCTTTCTTAGGGTGTCCAGATCGTAGGCGTTCTGGTCTTCCTCCCCTGTAAGATCACACACGATTGGTCAATGGTATTTTAGTGGGCTTTAGAGCGATGTGAAAGCTTTTTTGTAAATATTCATTCATTATGAAAATTTTCCTGGTAAACGGGAAGGGAAAGAGGACTGCACATGGCTGGCTATTTGGTCGCACATCCAGGAGAGTGAAAACAAAAAGTTGGGAAGCTAGTAAGCGATAAGAGAAGGAATAGCATAATGTATGTGTGTGTGTGAGAGAGAGAGATTGTCACAAACCTGTTATTTTTGAATCATTGAAATGGTAACGGAATGGGAAGTAGAAAAGGTGGGCTTAAGGGGTGGGATTTGCGTGGGAGTGAGTGGGTGTGTAAATGGGTGTGAGCTTCTCGTGACGGTCACTTTTTCTTTCATGTAAGCGTCATCATTGATAGGCCCGAAAAGTTAGGGCTGAGACCACGAGTGATTTTTGCTCCTGTTTGGCGTTTCATTCTGGAGTACTCTCTGCGTTGACAGGATCGGGGAACCTGGCGGCTTTCCTTGGTGCTGTGGTGCTAAGTCATGAGTAGACATGTTAAAAGAGTTGGTCTATTTACTTGAAAACCTGTTCAAGTGAGTTTTAGCTCTGTTTCTGAATCTTTTTAGTCTGTACGCTGAGAGAATGTAAATTATTAACTGTGGAATATTTGATTAGTAGCATTGTAAATTTGATAGAACGATGGCTATATTTTAAGTACTGTATTTTTCTTTAGGTTTTACTTTCTTTTATTTGTGTGTTCTTCGTATATTGGTGCTCTGGATTTTGCTGGATTTTGAGAGGAGCGAAAATGTCTGTGTCCATTTCATACCGGAGCTCCAAACTTTACGGCGTAAATAACTCCATGCACAAGTCATCAATAGCATTAACTTCCTTACTCACATATAGTTTAAAAACGAAGGGGATACAGACCCAGGGACAGAAAGACAGGCAAAAAGAAAATGAAACTGTCGTACTGACCTGCTCCTTCCTCGTCATAGTACATAACATTTTCTCTGATGTCATAGTCATCGTCAGTCTCTACAACCACCTTTTCCAGCGCCCTCTTTCGGCAATAGGCGAAGCACATGATGGCAAACAAGACAATGACTGCAAGAAGACAGAAAATAAGCGAAAGCATGAACGATTTACTGTGAATGGCAAATACATGCTTCATGACAACTAACAGCAATGAACACACCGCAGTAAACAGTTATTACAAAATCATGTGATTAGATGATTAAATGCTAGAAGAGCAAGGTTTTAAGAGCAGGTCTTTTATTTCTCTCTTTTTCGCATCCCTAAGGTATCAGTTATCAAAAAAAAAACAAAAAACACACACACACAAAAAACAACTCACGCAAAGCGGCGATAATGGAAACGACAATCGCGGCAATGCCACCTATTGAAAGCCCGGCAGATAAGGCCTCTTCCGATTCACCGCTACAGGTTGAGGACGTTATATAGTACTGGCAAAGAGGTCCACACCACTCAGGCGGGCATGCGCAGATCACACTTCCGTTGTTTATGCTGCAGGGCACGTTGTTAAAACAAGGATTGGACGTACAATCGGACACGCATGTTGTACCACTTGAGTGAGTGCCATCATTACACCTGTGAATAGAGGATATATCACGAGCTTACAGCATGTGCTGAGAGGACGCAATGAATAGAAGAAAGAAGATAGAAAAGAAAGAAAGAAAACGAAAACTGTAGAAAAGCAAAGAAATAAGAAAAAAATTTCGCAAGCATCAGTCGCTACTTTGGGATATTTTCACACACCTGCACTCATGTTTTCCCCACAAAGGGTAGCAGAAGGTACCCGCTGGGCAGCTGACACCAGTGCAGTCGTCACGTGCGCAGCCGTCCTTGACATTTACCTGTTCCGTCAGACTCACCCCGTCAGCGTTCTCTGACGGAGTCATCGGGAACCCAACGTTATTGAGTCGGATGTCCTGGACGCACGCTGTTGGTATCATGAAAAAAGTTAACTGAAGTCAGACGTTGGTCAGTCGAAATCTGGCGTTGATCAGACGATCGATGGTCAGTCAACATACTGAAGTATGCCCGCTGTGGGAAACTACACGGTCAATCAAAATGCTGCAATCTGCCCACCACTTGTGCTCATATTCACATATGAACAGATACAAGACTGTCCATCAAAGGTTTCCATTCACAGATTAATCGCTTGCTTACTACGTTAGTAACAACTGTGTAAAATTACACATTATGGATTATCGTGTTATGAATGTGTAAGCCTGAAACTAGTGATACTGACTTGCGTGCCATCTGTTTTACTGTTATATTGTAAACTTTCATGGCACAATTTCTGATGCCTTATATTATTGTCTCTTTCCTTCACCCATTTCCAGTTCGAAATTGAGTTATACAGAGGATGAAAGGAAGGAAATAATATAACAAGACGCATGCACAAAAAAATTGAACGAAGTGGCAAGAAGTAATGAGAAAAATGTATAAAGGAAAGAAAGAAAAGAACGAGCTAAGGGGAAATAAAGATGAAAGCAAAGAAGAAAGAACCATACTGTCAGCAAGATCCTGGTCAGTTGTTCCCTGACGACTGCTCACAACCCAACCCACGTAGGTGGTGTCTGATAGAGCCATTAAGAAGCTTCCATCAGGATTTCCTCGAGAGTAGTTGTAGTTGCGTCCTTCGCCTCCGTCTAAGAGCAGAGTCACGTGCTGTAAATTTCTCGCGACTTTGACCACGTGCCACTGTCCATTGCTGACAGCCGCAAGGGACAGCTCTAGAACCTCTTCCGTGTTATCGAGATTGTATCTGACCTGCAGCTTGCTATCGGCGATCTGAAATGCAAGCATAGTGGTTACCGCTGAATCAACCTATGATAGTCGTAGTCTTTATCTTTCCTGACGTGTAGACATATTCTCCAAGCGTTCCGCGTCTCAACAGATTTTGAAATGTATGGTCACTTGAGAAAAGATTATTGAAGAGTCTTAAAAAGTTCAAGATACTGAAATACTTTGACTACTTAAGAAGAACATCTAGAACAATAAATAATTATATAAAGAAATGAGCACTTGATATTACATGACACTTAAGGAGGTTTGCTTGCACAGACTCAATGAGAAAGAAAGAACATTCTAATTTTTAGTGCGAGACCAGTGACCTATACAGTGCTTTTGCCATGTAGTGCGACGCGCTAGTCACGAATGCTTACCTGAAGTGTGATGTACTGATTGTTGTTTGTGCCGAAGATAGCGAAGATGACCCCGGAGTCATCACGTGTGCGGAACATAGCCTGCATCTCTATCTTGTAAGGGAGGACGCTGGTAGAAACGAAGTTAGGGCTCAGTGTCCACTTGAAATAACTGGAGGTGCCTAGGTCTCGAATAGTGGTCTCTGGGCATCAGGACACAATTCAAAAGGTATCTTTATGCAATCGTGTTGCGGGTCTGCGCAGGCATAAACTAATTCACACTTGTAAACACGCTCACAGCCAAAGCATTCAATAGGTCTTCAACCACCGGAGGCCAGAAGCAATATATTTCTAATCGATTAAAAAAAGAGCAGTCGAGTGAAAAATTGATTACTGTCAGAGTTCAGTTTAATAATGTGAAAAAGGAACCCTCGGCAAACGCTGAAAATACATATCAAACTTAAGCAACATAAATATCTTCGAAAATCCTCAAAACAGTCAAAACCTTTAAATAATTAAGCACACGAAACAAAACTTTATCTAAATATGTAGTTAATAAATAGTAACTTCTCAAAAAACATCGATGCTTGCATTGAATGTGCTTTTGGTTTCAAATTCTGAATTTCTTTCATTTTATTTGCGTGCATTCTGGCACAAGATATGTAGAAAAATGAAATTTATTGATAAATCCACGAATTTTGGATCTCCCTTATTGAGATAACTGCGGTGTCAATAACTAAACTAGCTGATATAAAATTTAACTCAACGATCATGTTTTGCTTTCTACATTTAAATTGACTTTGACATCGAAAGGTGTTCTTCGTCAATAGCTGTTATTATTATGTCACATGTCCTCGTGTGGTTATGGAATCGTATTAGTTTTACTACTATCAAGAATAAACGTTTAACCTGTGGAACACTGGTTTCCTCGCCATCCAGGCTTGCAGACGCAGGTAGGGGCCTGGGCAGGTGTAAGACCAGCTGTGCACACGCCATTCACACCGCAGGTAGCGCCACAGTTCTCGTCCTCGCGTGGGCAGCCGTTCTGACCAGAGGAGACTCCTGGGATTTCTTTGTAATGCAGGTCATAAAGCTGAAACATAGACTCGCGTCTGTAAACTATCTGATCGTTTGAACTATTTTAACACATGCATAGATGGCCCAACATCAGTGGCACTTTGTGACGAGGAATAAAAACACTTATTTCTTAACAGTTTAACAACTTCATGCGCACTCCAAAACATTCAAAAATAATCACGTCAAATTATTGACGTGGACGCTAACTCTAAACTTTCTGATCAGTACAGTTTGACAAATCTAAATATTTAATGATCTGACACATTGTTTAAAATATTTTTCCAGCATTCTACGGCAGAAAAAAAATTGGGTATTCACCTTGCTGTTGTGGCGCAGGTTACGTATGCAGCCGTTAAATCCTCCAACCACTAAGTTAGGCGGGTAGGTTGTACCTGGCTGCCTTCCACCCAGCTGAAGTAGAGTACCGACGTTGAGGAAAGTATAGTCACCTGGGGTGTCGCTTGTTGCTCGACAAGGGTGGTCATTTCTCGATGCCGCGCTTTCACAGAAGTCTACGATCATTTCCACGTGCTATCAACAAAGGGAAATACAAAGCTCTGAACCGAGTAGGCACAGTGCACCGTAGTGCGTAGACACAGCCGCACCACATTGTGCAGGCACAACCATGCAGCAATTGTAGACAACAGCCACACATACGTACACACAATACTACCACAACAGTATGTAGCCGCAACCACTTCAAGATGAGTAGAAAAGCTATATCTAATAGCAAAATTTAGACAGAACGTTCTATCCTAAGAATGGAAGCATTTAGCATCATGATGGATTCATTTTCTTTTTAAGCTTTTAAAATTTCAAAAAGAATCTTACAGACAAAATGTCAAAACAAAAGATTATATAGATTGTCAGTAGTGGGAAAATAAACCAGAGGAGGGGATTTTGCCCAGAGATTTCTCCACTACTTTTACTGTTTCATTCTTCGTCTAGACTGCCAGGTGGCCTCTCGTGAGCCAATGCCAAGGGACGAAAACCTTTTCAATGTATGAACCAAATACGAACCCTGCCAGTGCGGATGATGTCGATGCGGTGCCATTTGCCATCTGCCAGACTGCTCATGACGACAATTTTATTCGAGTTAAGTCCATCGATGGTCAAGTTTGTAGCACCTGTCCCGTGGTCGATCAACAAGACAGGAAAACCACCCTTCAACTCCAGCAAGATGAAGTCACGTGGCTGGTCTGAAGAATTGGCCTTAGGTCCATTGTAGAGAAGGAGACCATCCGACTGCAAACACGGACACGGACACGTTCACAGAGATATGTATTGACGCAAGCCAGTGCATATGGGAAAGTATAATGCTATAGTAACGATCAGCGCAGATCAGGGATCCTTCTAAGACTAAGTCACATAAACAATGTTCAAACAATAACAACAACAAAAATAAAACACATATACGCACGCGCGCACACACACGCACCCTGACACGCCTCCAGATTCTCATTAAAGCACAATCATGCGCTTGCTGCTCAGGTATGTATGATACCTGGGTCATAAACTCAATTGAGGTCTCGCTGTCCTCGCACTGCTCCAGAGGCGGGTACATCGCATACGAACTGCCGTCAAAGCTGTGCCGCAGCTGCTGACAGCGCGGGCCATCAAATCCGGACAAACACAGGCACCTGCACAGTCACGTGCCTTCATTTGTATTTTTGGTTGACACCTCGCAAATTTATCAGAATTCCCTTCTCGGAAGAATACATATCCTACGCCGAAGCGGAAACAAGACTAAAACAAATGGGCCGTATCGTTTAATGTTATCATCCCTTAAAAACCTGTTCGTAATTTTACAGTAATTTTACAACACACACACACACGTGCACGCGTGATGGCTCAGGAACCTTAGTACAATAATTTGCAAAATGAAAGTTTTCCTTGATGGACCCATAATGAATTACTTATTTCTCCGTCAGAATCATTCACCCGCATTACCATTCATCCGTAAATGTTTCCAAGAAGAAGCATCCTCTACAGTACGCACGCGAACTCACGATAGAACTCCAAAGTCATCCTGCTTGCAGGTTCCTCCGTTGTAACAGTAGTCTCCAGAACATTTCACGGGGTCAGGAAAGTCCCGCGCACGGCACCCCTCCCTCGCCCAAACGAATGCCTCGACTCCCACAAAGGACGTTCCGTTGGAATTGATCATGGCAGGATGACCGGTGATGTCCAGGTAATTGTAGCATCCACCTTCAAAGAATTCCTCCGCGCACATATCGATGGGAACCTGGACGATGTGGATGCCTTCGGTACTATTGAACTGTTAAAAATAAGTTTAACTGTTTGTGACAGTCAATGCGAACTTGCATAGTACTAGAACTCTCTCTCTCTCGTCCAACATCTAAAAATAACGAGAAAAGCTAGCGGCAAAGAGAACAAAAAATAGCTGTTTGGCTTCTTACAGCCAGTCAACAACTAAAGATACATCAAAACAGAAGGAAGGCAAGGAAGAAAAGAATTCACAGTCAACAAGAAAAGGACAATAATTATGATTATCAAAACGCTGTATAATATTATAGCTATGATGAGAAAATGCATTGAAGCTACGCAGAAGCCTAGCCCAACAAAAGGAAAGTGTAATACAGCCAGCATCAGTGAATCACAGCTAGTATTATTTTTCAACACTGTGGGAAACAAGGTTTTGTAAGCCGCAGTAGCATAGCAGGTTTTCCACAGCTACGAATGGAGGGCGTTCTAGTGCAGATGTGACAAAGGGTACAGGCCACCACATGTACTAGGAGAGAGGCGATGTGTTGTGCGGCCTTTACCTCTTGCAGGTTGTTGACGACCACGCTGTCGGTCTGCGAGGACTGGTAGCCGTGAGCCGTGTAGCGTACGTCGGTGTAGACACCGCCCTCCACGTCCTGCACGCTGATGATCAGCACGTTTTCCAGCGCCGTGCCCAGCTTCTCCGCTAACAACTTCCGAAACTTGTCGTAGGGGCTTTCGCCGTACGTGCTGGCGTCCAACGGCGGTCGCTTGATGAAATCCTCGGCAGAGATTCCTGGCAAGGGATGGGAAAATCATCTGTCTCAAATGATACAAACTATAATTTTGCATAAACTCGGTTATCTTACTGACTTGCACAATGGGTATTGGTTACCTTGAAGACGTACAGCGCCAGAAGACCTGACGGCCTCGTCGCTTAGGTCATTCACAACAACAGAAACGGTCGCGACGACCTTTTCGTTTCGGACATTGTCTACCACCTGGACACGAAAGGTGTACTTTTCTTTGTCGCTATTGCTAGGCACACCTTTCTCCATGACGATGGTCCCGTTGCTCAGTACCCTGCACAGAAGAAATGTTTGGTTTCATTTGCCCTGCTTAAGTCGTGCGTGCGCGCGCGCATGAGTGTGTGTGTGTTTTCCATACTTTCAAGTCCAGAGAAAGATAAATCATTGCTGCTCACTGGAAGTAGGCCTCCATCCATTTGGGTTCCAGGAAGGTGAAGGTTTTGTCGGGCAAGTCCCAGTCGTCAGGATCATTCACGTAAACGCGGCCGATGTCGATGGGACCAAACATACCTGTCGCAATCTCCGTTGTTAGTTTGCAGCTCACAAACAGTTTACAACTTCCTAGTTAATTGGCTACTCATGTTAATAAATTTATCTCTTTAATTTTAACCTTATCTTTATCGTTTTTACGCCTAGAATTACAAGCTTATGACCCGGATTATTCTTTATTCTACTTAAATTCGTTAAGAGGGCATCTACATTCCGCGTGAAAATAGGACAAAATATTGAGCATTTATTTATCTTACCAAGATTATATATCAAGGAACAATTTTAGGTATAAAAGAATTTATTTTAATTCAAAAAAGATATGATATAGACCAGATTTAAACTTCCTTCGACCGACTATAGGAGTCAAAAAAGACGAACGCCATATAATAAAGAGAAACAGAAATTGTGTCTGTGAATGATTAAAATCAAGCGTTTGCAAGTTTCTCATGTCATTGAATTCTCAGACTTCTGATATCCTGTCTTGTGCCTGGGTCCAACGGCTTATTCTTTTATTTTATCAATTTAAACGGAAAATGCAAACCTTCGTAGTTGAAGACGAAAATGTCTTGATGACCTTCTCTCATGGAATTATCGTTCTTGTCAGCGATAGTGACAGTTAGAGTGTTGGTCCCTGTTTGAAATAATGGACTTCCGGACCCGCGCATGTCCCTCATAACGATGGGTATCTCGTAATATTTCTGTTCCTCTCTGTCATACTGCATCTTTGTAGATATGATGGCCACCCCATTACCGTTGTCTCCAGCTGCGGGATAAAAATAAAACATGAAATATGCACAGGACTGCTGGAGGTGCTTTGCGTCGGACATGTAAGAGTAAACAGATTAGATCTGTAGGCTGCTATGTCTCTTGCATTCATGATGTAATAAATAAACGCTAATAGTAATATTAGCTTCTTTTGAGTCACCTTAATGCACCTACATGCAAATTAACCATTTGTTATAAGCTGCATGGAGAAGGATAATTGTGTCGGCGGGATAAGCAGTAGTAGTGAGACAGAGATTTACCGTGTTCTCACCTTTATTTTCTTGAAAATCGAAGGCTTCACACGAGGGTCTCCCGTCATATTGAGAGGTGTTGCAGTGACTAAAACCATAGGGGTAACTGTATGGGGGTAAGTCTGGATCCTTTGCATAAATGACAGGCTGAAACAAACGTTTGTGACAGATATCATGGTTTTGGGAAAAGGAACGCTTGGAAGATTTTCACAGTGGTTGAATAACAAACAACCATCATTCACCGGGAAGATTTCATCAGATGACCTCTTTAACAATCATTGAAGACGTTTTGTAGTCATGCTTCTCTCGCGTTTTCAGAATCATTTGTAACGTAAGAAGAATATTGTTAACAGCCGTGGTGAACTTTTAATATCTTTATTTTCGCACGTAGATATTGGACATATCTACTTATTTGTTGCAGACTAGAAGACTTGAAGATTAATTTCCACGAAGAGCCTTTAATGCGGAGTATCATAAACCAGCTATGTTTATATTTTAATTTTAAGAACTGTAAGCATGGGCGGATGGGTGAGTGTTTTGCATTGGTGTTTGCGTGGACGCGAGCGTGAGCACGGGTGAGTGCATCTCATGACGGTCCCTTTTTTCTTAGATGTAACATGGTCACCGAGGAGCTCATCTTTTATAAATGTTGAAGATTAAGAGTGCCAGGGAAGAGAACGATTTTTGTTGTTTGGTGCGCGTGTCCTTGACTGTGACGGGAGAATTGCTTGACCGTTCTCTCCAGAGCTGTATTTAAGTTCTGACCATACATTTTGTAGTCTTGACCAAACTGATAAAAGGTATACAATTTTAATGTAAAACCTAAAGACTATCACATTTTCTTTGACGGCGGTAATTCAGAAGCAGACTTGTGAATGAAAGGCTCTAACTGCGGAGAAGGGGATGACTCTTCTGTGTTTTTATACATAGTGAAGTTAAGCATTGTGACTGTTGATTATTTCTAACATTACATTCATTTTCAATTTATGTTGTTTGCCTTTTAATATAGTGTGCATGGCTATAGAGCTGTAAGTGATAAGGAAACATAAAAGTATAACTTATCTTCTTCATGCTTCATACCTAGAAAAATGTAGAAAAATCAAAGGAATAATTCCACTGCATTATTAATCCGCTTTGATCAAGTGCCGCAGGTCCGTTACGGCTTTTTGACATAGAGCTGCATCCATATCACATTAGTTTATGACTCTAGATTTCACTTTTTTTTGTTTGTTTGTTTTTTTTTTTTTTTGTT